>WBMZ01015187.1:0-10059 GCA_013400975.1 Atrichornis clamosus
GTCCTTGGGCAAGAACCTCCAAGGTCTTAGCACATGGTGCTGAACAAGAGATAGAGCTTTAGACCTTTGTATTTAGAATCTCTCTTCATCTCTGGCTTCTTCTGTAAAGGGTGGCAGGCAGCATCCAGCCTGCAGTACTCATTGTCTACTTTTCCACCTTTCACCTTCCTCTCTCTCCTCTCTTTGCTGTCCATGTCTCTCCAGGCCAGTCTAATGGGGACTTGTTGGCCTCCCTCCCTCTGCAGGCCAGCCAGTAGAACACCCTCCTCACTGCCTCTTAGTGGCTGCTCCTGGTGTCCTCTCTGAAACACCTCCTTTTCTTCTTCAGACTCAATAAAGTTATTTTGCATCCAAGCCTGGGCCTCTGAGTCCTCATTCATTCTATGGCAATTCTTCCAGTGAGCTCTGAGAGAAAAGTTGCTTTTTGGAGAGGATTAGGTTGGGCCCACAACGGACCCTTCCTTATTCCCAGAAGAAGGAGATGGTAGGACTCACTTTGCTGGGTTGTCTTTTGTGCCCTCTCCCTTGGAGATGAAGGAGATGCTCCTGACTACTCCAAACCAATGGCCACCAGTCCATGAAGACTTGCTGCATATCTTCCCAGGTGAGCCAGGAGCACTGCTCCATGGAACACACTCTGTCTAAGGGAAGCTGCCCAACCACTGCTGCCTTTGAGTGAGGAGCCCGTGGTTGCAGGAGGTCATCAGGTCTCCTTTGGCTCTTGAGTAACAAATCCCTCATGAGATTTTTCTGGGGTAGGAGGTTTAAATAGAGGATTACTCCAAAGGGTGACAGGAGTGGGGACACAAAAATATCTGAGAACAGTTCACAATCTCACCTCTTGCTTTCCCTCTCCTCCATTACCTGGTCTAGGATCCATGGCCAGCACACAAGGGCACAGGTAGATGTACCTCGTATGGTCCTTCAGCACCTGACAGGGCCCGGCTGCTGTTCAGACATTCAGGGCTGAGCTAACTCTCAAGTTAGGTTTGGTATCAACCACAAAAAGGAGTCCTTATTCCCAGTGAACTCAATCCCCCATGGGGCATGTTACGAATGGAGTGAGAGCTTTAGACGAGCGCTGCCTTCCTAGGATTCCCAGCAGTGGCTCTATTAAGGCAACCTGCACCCCACATCCCAACCTCTCACTTGCAAGTTCTTAATAATGGCCGATTAGGTCTATTAAAAAATGAATTATTTATTGAATAAGATTTACAGACAAAAGGCTTAGAACAAACTATCTACTACACAGGGTAAACAAGTACCCCTAGCAAGTTACATAAAATGTGCACAATGTAAAGGTACCTATGTTACAGCTAGCTGAGAAATAGTATATCTCAGGATTTCAATGTATTTTACCCATGCATTCATGGTGGTGTACACGAGACTCCTTTCACTCAACACCCAGAGGAGAAGAATTACCACAAAAGACCAGCATCTCAGTCTTAAGGGGAGAAGACTTCTACACGTTTCCAGTGGTGTGCAGAAAAACTTCTGCTTTGTGAGGGTTTAGTGAAACTTTTATAGTCTGTAACATCCAGGGACTGTCACTCACAAATTCCAGCTTATTTTTCCAATCTTGCTTTCAAGGCAAGATGTTTATTGTCAGCTGAGAGTAGTACCTCCATGGCGCCAAATATCTCATCAGGAGCCAGGTGGTCCTGAGTGGGTCATATCAGCAATTAGCGGGTGCTTGTGAAGGCAGATGCCTCAGAAAATCATGGCAGCTGACAAGAAACAGATAAGCTTTACGGGGCAGGGGGTTGTCCTGCCACAGGGCACTGCAGCTCCCAGTGTGCCCAAAGACCTGTGACTGCTCTGTGGTACTTTGTCTCCTCCAAACCTGGGGCAACTTTTTTGGCCCTCTAAGTCTGCACCACTGCCAGATGCCAGTACTGCTCTGGAATGGCTCCTTGCAAGAGTAGTTACCCTGCCATCCCCACTGGGCATGACAGAGAACTGGCGGGAACAGTTGTGGTGCAGTTAATTGGCTTTATGTGCCAAGGCTCCTCCCACAGTCCAATGCCTTGGGGACTACCACTGGCCCGTCAGGGAGATTTTTCCAGGGCAGCAGGAGTTTTCCCACCTCCAGGGGCAGTCACTGGCACCCAGGGATGGAAGTTTTCTCTCCCCTGAGTGTCTGCCGGGCAAAGTCCCCCCAGAGACAGAGCTCCCCCACATTTGCTAAAGGGGTTGCCTGCTTAGGGACTGTAATGTCCAGGGTCTCCACCTCCCCTCACAAGTGCCCACCACGTACCACGTGTTAGGACTCAGCATTTTCCACCTGATGTCAGAAAATGCATTTTTAACATAAAACCTGGACAATGTTGAGGCATAAATAAAAATTGGTTCCTCACAGATGGGAGCATGTTAACTGAAACACTCTCTCTGCACTTTTCAGTAACCATCCACCTTCCCATCCCTCTCAGGCAGAGGATATTTCATTTCTTCAAGTGTCTCATTCTCTTTGCCTCCTTTTGATTTTCCCTATTCTGTCTCTCCTTCTGACACACCCCAATTTCCCCCAAATTTTAAGTTATGCCTGTCACTCTGGAAGGCTTCACTGTTAACACAGGCACTTCTACTCCTTCAGGAATGAAAACCTAGCTAAAGCTCTGCAGTAACCACAGCTGGATTTGTAGGCTTCCAACGCAGCTGCTTTCCAAGATCAGCTCTTTGCTCCACCAAATGGATTTGACAAAACCCTCTGCACTTTAGGATTATTCACTCCTAGAAATTTAGTTTTATATGCTAAGGAAGAGACTTGAAAAGCAATGGAAGACCTTGGGGCATGGGTGGGAATCTCCTTATCTTCCACAATCTCAGGCTGATGAGTCATTTTCACATGCTGAGGGTTTGGCTGATGTCCAGGTGCACGGCTGGGAATAGATTATCCTTCCTCTGACCATTTTGGCTAGGAGATAAAGCCAAGAGAGGAGCCAAGTCTTACAACAAGAGCTCTCTTAATTGTGCTTCAGAGGAGGCTGAGGGAAGAATAAGAGCAGGACAAGTCAGTCAGATACATCACTTTAATACTCATTCCCATAGCACAGTTAGCTTCAGGTCAGGATGGGTTAGTGGAGCCTGGGCTGGTTCATGTGGCAATCCTCAATAGCTCCTTGAATCTGACAGTTTTATTGGACATTGCTCTTTTCCCAAGACCCTGGGTCTGGACTTGGACATAAAAGTCACACCAGGATGCTGTTAATGGGGTTTGTCTCCACTGCACAGGCTGGGGAAGAGAGAAGCAATATCACCACCACCCCAACAAGCCATTGCTGTACAAGCCGGGGTCAGACCTACATGCAGAGCTGGAGAGGAATCACTCCATCAGGAACATACACACAACTGTATAATGTTTCCCAGCTCCACCACCATTAGATATGCCTCATTTCCATGTATAATAAAATTAGCAAGGCTTAGGCTTGTCTTATCTTTTGATGAAATCCTGATGCTTCCAGCATGATTTAATAGGGTATGGCCCCAAGGATTATGTATTTGAACTGAAGAAATTACATTTATCCCAATTAAGAGGAAAAATGAGATTTTAGAATTATTAAAATGGGAAAAGATCTTTAAGATAGAGTCCATGCTGGGGTTACGCTGTGCTTGTTATTGCTATAGATATTTATTGTGATTATATTGTCATAATTGGGGGTCCCGCAGCTGTTAGTGAGGCTGTGTTGGCATTTAGATGCTGATAATCAATTGTCAGTCACCATCTCCTGTCCATCAAAACCTGGCCTAAACAGCAAATTATATGAGGAAAGGGTTCTGGAGATAATTTGTAATTTTTCCAAATCACCTACAACTTCAGAAGCCGCTTTTCGCAATGCAGCAGAAGTTGTGCACTGTGGTACATTAGTGATCTTTCAGTCAGGGAGTTCAGGGCTTCAGGGAGAACGCCCATTGCAGCCTCCTGAGTTTTAGATTTTCATCAGGGTTGACATTTGAACCAAAGGACCACGGGCTGCCAGGTTCAGCTCTTCAAAATATAAAAGCCCCAAATGTTTTCATTGTGGTCTTTAACTGCAGCCCCTTACCCAGGAGCCAAAAATTAACCTGGGTTGTTTGGCACTTAACTCTTTCTCTGTTTACTTCAGTGATTTTAACTCCTTGCCCTTCAGGCTGTACACACAGCTTCTCAGCTGTGTTAATATTGAAATTTGTGCTCACATATCTGTTACCATTGTCATTAATTGTTGATGAGGACTGACAGGAATCCAAATATATAAGCCATTATATCTATCCATTGATAAGCTTCCACTCAACTGACTGACAGGCCCATTTGCAATGCAGGCATTGTTTGGGTTTTGGTCTTGAATTTTGGAGAGAGAAAAAGTTATTACCCTCTCTCAGAGATGGTCATGGTGTCCAAATGTTTGGAGTGTTTTCTCTCTGATTGCTATCGCTGTGACTCTGAGCCACGTTAATAAGATCATTGATGCTGCCCATAGGCTGTCTCTGAATTGCATCTCTTGGAATGCCTCATGCTAATGCTTGATTATATAACTCTCTCCACCTCTGAGTTTTGTGTGGACATTCAGTGGGTTCTGGTTCCCAGGAACTATCAATTTGCCTGACATTACAACCTGTATTTTTGGTTTCACCGGATGGATCATTCATCTCATCTCTTGTGCATGATTCATTATGTTGTTCATTAATGTTGTCCAGGTGGAGACATTTCTGTGCATTAGGGCTTCTTCCTGATCCTCAGCAACCTCCCTTATGGTCAATGGGGTGTTAAAATCTGTGTCCCTTAATTTCATCACCTTTTGTGAAGAGAGGAGATTTGACATAGCATGTCACTTGGATCCAACAGTTCTTAATCTCAGTGAGTATGAGCTCAAATTCAGAAACACATTATTGAATAAAATTGCTGCCTCTCCAGCCTCACAAGACAGAATACTTCCTATCAAGTTTTAAAGTTTGGGATGGAATTGATCTCCCTGACCTCCAGAGCAGATGTCTTTACCTGAGTTATTTGTCACAGATCATCAGAGGGGAGAAATGGACCATTTCAGACCTTAGTTTACCTTCTCCAAAAGTTACTGTACAAGTCAGGAAAGCAATGTTTTAGAAGGATCATTTTTTCTCCCAGCGGTGCTCAACAGAGTTTAAAGACTAAAACAAGCCACTGTTAAAAAAAAAACCTCAGAGTAGGCATGCAGGTTTTGTTGAGAAGATTTCCACCCAAAAAGACACTGTCTACACTGCCTAGAGCCAAAACAGAGAAATGCTGGACATGAGAAAATCACTTTTTGCAACTCCTGTGCCGAGTCCAAGGGCTCCATGAGGTTAAAAGGGGGCTGATTTACTTCTGTTTTTGGCGACAGATGTAGCTGATTAGAGCAACCAACCCAACTTCTCTCATGCTCACAAAACCTCTCTCCCTGCCACCTCTCTCCGTAGAGCACTTTGGACATGGGTGTGAGGTTCAGCAGTTGGGTGGAACTGCTGGTACAGGCTCGTATGGCAAGTGGTGGGTTCACATCTAATCCTTTCCTGGAGCAAGTCACGCACACATGGAAATGCACATGGATCATGCAATTGGTTCACACCATTCAACCAGAGCAGTGGACAATCTGTTCACATTGGCTTTAACAAAACCTTCTGACCTCTCTCCTAAATAATCCTTACAGTCAAACTCTACAAGCTGGAGATACACTCTGGAGAAGTGGAGTTTAAGGTGAGTGAAAATTCCGCAAGATGTCCAGGCTCAGAGGATTCTTGCCGGAGCTAAATACTTCATCTCCCAGGAAGGCACCTCGATCCACTGAATTTGTAACATCGGAATGTCTTGACTTCACTAGAAACAAAGGGCAAAGCCTCAGACAAAAGAATACAGAAAGAATTGCTGCTGCCTTCAGAGCTGATTAAAATCCTCCTGTTTGCCATCTCCTGTGCCAGTAAAAACAAACAAACCAACAAAACTGGACAAGCTCCCCAGTTAACCACATGGGAATGATTTGCCTTCCAATTCTTAATGAGTGGTGAGAAACATTCCACACTCCAGTAGGGGCAAGGCCTGTGTGATGCCTTTAGGGGGATCCCACGTGTTTTAAAACTATTGAAGGCAATCCAGCCAGCAGGAGCTCTGAGTCTGATGTTGCTGTACAAAAACTTCCTCTGGGAACTCTAGATGGACCAGTGTGTGCCAAGGGGATCCATTTCTGTCTAACATCTCCTCAGGAGTGCAGTGAACTGCACAGATTCAGTAGCAATATAACACCCAAGGGAAGAATGAATGAAGAGGTAGGTGATGGATGCCACAGATTTCTTATGAGCTTTGAAGACTATTTGCATTACTTTGTCAAATATTTCCTACCCTTGCTCAGGAGCCCTCGTTTATTGCAGACACTTCTCTGGCAATCAAAACCAAAGCTCTGCCTGCAACACAAAGCCTGCAGCCAGGTGTTCATCCATTGGATGGGTTCTTTTCTATTCAAGCCTTTTCCACTTGGGCCCTCACATCCTTACTTCACCCCAGAGCTCTGTAGTCACTCTAGAAACACTTTGGGCATTATCCCTGGAGCCCATGCCAAAGAGCAGCAAATGATAATACTCCAAAGGCAGGACAAGCTCAGGAGACCTTCTGCAACATGTTGCATCTGCCCTCTGGCAAAAAAGAAGAAACCTCCCGAGACATCAGGTCATGTTAGTAGACTGGTACTTAATATTCCTAAGAAAGGGAGTCTCCTGAAGGTATCATAGGTATTTTCTCCTTCAAGGAGGAAAAATGATTTGAGCACAGATCCCTCTGATGAATTCCCCAGTGCGTCTTTTTGTCCTCACCAGTTTGCAGGTCACTTGTTCTGAAGTTAAAGTCTACAGGGGGAGAAGGAGCCATTTCTTTATTGCTAAAACTCACCAGCTTCCAGCCTTCCTCACCCTGATGACCCCACCCTGACCTGGTTGGCCATGGTCTCCATCTGCCCTGCCCTCATTGCTCTGTGCAGCTGAAGTGCTTGACTCCACAAGACAGGCACCCACCACACAGCACTGGAAGCAGATCCACTCAAGGTTTCCCTGACAAGGCAGGCAGCATTTCTTGGCATTTCTCCCTTGACACAAAGCTAATGCTCTTTTAAGCTTCTTAACATGGAGGAGGGAAGAGGCATCCCAGCCTGCAGGGCCAGGCAGTGCTGAAGAACACCAACTGTTGGGATGACCATCACATCCTGTTGTGATGAGAGCCAGATATGTACAGACTCATTCCTGCTCATCTGCACAGCATTGCATGCAAATTTGTCCATGCCATGCATTCAAAGAAACTTGTCATACACATAAGTGCATCCATCAAGTCTACACGTGACCACTGTGGGTTCAACAAGCACAACCCTGGCAGGGCTGGAGCACCCCAAGGCACCTCAAGACCCAAAACATAGTTTGGCTGAGGATCCTCAGTCATGGCCTAAAGAGTGGGAGACTCCAAGCAGCCTGGGAAATCTCTTCCAAGGTTGCTGTACGAAGGAGAAATGTTGAAAGTCAGCAGTGCAGTCCAGCTGCCTGGAAGAGAAAGACCAGTAGCAATCAGAAGAGGCTGGGAGGGAGAGAGGGAAAAGAACACGGAGTGTCCTCACAAATGGGATCCATTGGGTGTCCAGACAAGGATTGCAGGGCTGAGAGAAGCTTTGCCTTTTGTGTCAGTGGGGCTGAAAACACCATCCCAGGGTGCCCCAGGCTACTATCCCTAGTCTGTACAGGACCCCTCCAGCAGAGAACTTCCTCAGAGTCACAACTGTGAAACTTTGGCTAAAAGTGAATTTAAAGGTGAGGCAGAGACAAATGAGTGGAGGGAGAGAGGGTGCTAGGAAGGGAAGGATGGGAAAAGAAAAGCAGTAGCTAGTGTGCAATGACCCCACAGCCACATCCCAGACAGTGCTTGCTGCTCTGTCAGGTGTCAGATACAACTAGACTGAGTCAAGCCACAGGGATTCCATTCTATTCAGGGATACCTGAGGCAGGAATCAGGTGACAATCCTGGCAACAGAGCACTGGGGACAGGTGGGGGCCTCTCAGGAACTAGCAAACTCACACCCTAGTAGAGAAGCCCTGTGTCCCTTCAGCCTCAGGGGCAGTCTCTGATTAATTCCCTGATGTGTCTTTTTGCCCTCACCAATGCAAGGTGAGAGCACCTCTTCTGAAATGAGCAGTTCTGCTGGTGAGCACTACCTGTCCTCACTTACAGGAATCCTTGGCTGACTGGTCAAGGATTGCAGGGCTGGAAGGAGCTTGGCTTTGCCTGCCCTGCCAGCTGGCCTGGGAACACCCACAGCAGTGTGCCAGGCTGATGACTCCAGCCTGCAAGGGAGCACTCCAGGACTTCGGATGCAATCTTTTACATGCTCCTGCAATGGAAATGCTTGGAATTCTCATCAGCCCTCAGAGTAAATATCCATGGGGGAATGAACATAAATGCAGGAATCAAAAGTTAACAATGCAGAGGTCTGAACACAAGCCATATCATTAGCTGGAATGTTTTGCAACTCATTTCAGGAACTTATTTCTCCCACAAAAGAAAACTTCAAGACCTGGAACAGTGCAGGACCAGGTCAATTATTAACTCTTCCATCTCTTCACTCCTCTTTTCCTCATTCTAAACAGGTGAGATGAGAGCCCTTTTCTCTTCCTCCAGGTTGTGTGAATGGATCCTGTGCTCTGGGCTAGACAGAATGTCCCTGGGTGTGGCTGTTATTTGTAGAGTTCTTGGGACCTAAAGGCAAGGATTATATTTCCCTTCCTACATAGAATCCAACTTATATAAATGAGCCTAATATAAGATCCCAGTGTGCCATCACACTGCTGGGCATGACTGTGTGCTCTGACAGAGGGGCTGGCCTGGTGGTTTGATTTCTTTGGAATGGTTGCTGCATCTCTCTTGCAGCTTAACCAATTTCATCGCAGTGTGAAATATCTCTTTAGTTGTTACAGTGGGCCCCACCTCATAAATTAATCCATTTTTTACAAGGGAGTGGAGTTTAAGGTGAGGTGGAGAGTTTGGCTTTACTGCATCAAGTTCCTCCTCCGATAAATAATGAGGAGATCACAGTCAAGGGAGTCCAGCTCCCTCTCTACCTCCTTAGTGAGGCTAGAAAACCCCACCCTATTCTCCACCTCACCACTGAGACAGGGAGTTTGCAAATTCTCTTTGGAAGAAGTCATCCAAATGGCTCCTCAAGTTTTCAGCCAATCTCTTTTCAGCACTCAGTCCCTTTTCAGCTTTCTCTCCAGGTAGATGTTTAACTTCTAATGCAATTTGCAAAGTTTTAGTAAGTCAAAGACTCAATTCCTTATCTCACTGCTTGGCTATGTACTTCTCTCACCAAAATGGCAGCGTGTTTTTCCTTTTCTTTTACCAGGTTCCTGGCTTTCTCGACTATACCGTGCCTCTGTAAATATTCTGTTAAGCCTTTTGTCTGTTTCTCAAAATTTGCCATCCTGCCAACTACACAAAAATGTTGAGGGTGGAGAGGGAGTTTCAGACAAAGTTTATTTGAGAAGCACTGCTGTTGAGTTATGAGGTGCAGAGAGGACACCTTGCCTGTCTCTGAGGAGACATTATTCTGAATTCTAACAATTCTTAATCAGAATAATTTACTACACAGTGTAAAGCCTAAAACTACTACTGTTGTATAGTTTATGATAAGATAGTGCACTATATCAAAGCAATTCTACTAAAGCAATTATACCAAAGCTGCAAAAAGAAACAATTTTTAAAGTAGATACTGATGCAACTCAGATACCAACACTCATGCACAGGTCTCTTTCATTCAGCCTCGAGGAGTATCCTTGCAGGAGTGTTCCCACTCCAAGGGATAAAAGATCATAAACACATTCCAAGATGGAATATGTTATCAGAACCTATCGTATGAAAGTGGACTAGACTTCTACAGTATAAAGCCATTGGCTGCCAGTCACATGTCTCCAGTTGCCTCAATATAAGGATGTTCACTTGGGCTTAGTGAGCCAGACACAAGAGGCTTCCTCTCAGTCAACTACTGATAGCCTTACAAATAGGGCAATGTCCCAGTTACTTGACCACATTCCAGGGCAGAG
>WBMZ01015188.1:0-42767 GCA_013400975.1 Atrichornis clamosus
CGTCACGTGAGGGCCTTGCCTGGCTCTCAGCTCCCCGCGCAGCCCCGCCGCCGCCAGCCCCGGCCCGGGTCCCGCCGCCGCCTCGCCTCGACTCCCCCGGCGCTCCCATGCCCAGCAGCGAGGCGGTGCCGCTGGGGCTGGGCGCCTGCCGCAGGTCGGGGGCGCTGGGCGGGATGCTGTCGCTGGTGGCGCGGCTGCTGGAGTGGCTACGCTCGCTGTTCTGGAAGGAGGAGATGGAGCTGACCCTGGTGGGGCTGCAGTACTCGGGCAAGACCACGCTGCTCACCGTGCTGGCGGTACGCGGCCCCCTGGCCCGGGGCAGGGCGGTGCGGGGGCCCATCGCAGGGGCAAGGCCGCGGGGGTCAGGCGGGCGCGGCTGCCCGCCGGGGCTGGAGCGGCCGCCCGCCCGGGGCCGCCGCCCCGCGTCCCTTCCCCCGGCAACAAGTGCGGGCTTTGCTGCCGGGGCTGCGGCGAAGCCTCCGCCTGCCATGAGGTCCCGCGGCGCTGCGGTGGGATGCGGTGGGATGGGGTGGGAGGGCGGCCGGGCGGGCTTGAGGGAGCCTGAGGCAGCTCTTGAGCGTTTGCAACCTCGAGAATTTCACAGCAGCAGGCTCAGGGGGGTGTGAAAGTGTTTTCAGAGCGAGAAAGAAGATGTCTCCTGTGTCTGGCTGCGAAGTGTGCCCATCTTGGAGCAGATTCATGGGCATGGGCTCTTGCCGTGATTCAGAGTTGGCTTTTCATGGCCAGTGTATCTCAAAATAATATATTGTGCATCCCCCAAGGCCACAACTTCCATGCTACTGAATTCTCTCCTCCCATCAGTTGCATCAATACTAATGCCTCCCCCAGTTCCTCCATAGCTCTTTCCCAGCATTCAAGTCTGATTCCAGCATTCCGTTTCTCCTCTGGTGATGGCCTCGCAGCCTCTCTAACGCTGACACCTACCATGACATTTTTCGTTTTGTCACCATGCTGAGATACATTCTTCGTCTTTGTTTGCTGTGCACTGCAACCCGCATTTGGGTCCATTCCCAAGATCTCCTTTCTATCAGAGAATGGAAACACATATGTTACATTTTCTTGCTACTAGTCATGAAGCTTATTGAGTACCCCTGTCGGCAAGGTGCTACCTCTTGTGAGGTGTATCACAGCTTCAGCTGCTATGAGAGCAAAGTTTCTGATGTTCTTCAGGTCCCACCCTGTAAAGCTACTAGATCATGAATCAAAATCAGACTGGGAGGTGTGTGGCCTGAGTCAAAGAGATTGAGGCAATGGAGACATGAGTATATGATATTTGTTACTTACTTTTGTATATGATGATGTATTAAGGGAAAAATAGGAGATTATGCATTAGCGTCATGGCAGAACTGGAGAGAGAGCAGGAGAAAAAGGAATGGGGTAGTGCAAGTGCCCAGTGAAAGTATGTTTTGGGTGACATCAGCAATCAGTAAACAGAATATACTTGTAGCTAGTATTTTAGTTGGTTAGTTAGGCACTCAGGTGTTCTTGGTAAGACGTGCCTCAGTGCTTCTCATGTCCATCAGAAGTGTTCATTTCCCGAGTGTGGGCCTTGCTGAGGAAAGGGCAGAAGGCTTGACAAATTACATTGCTTCTTGGGTTGTTTTCATGAACAGAGCAAAGAACCCAGTGGTTCAGAGACCCCAGTAGTGTGTGGTGTCAGACTTTGCGTGTGTACCTGTTTGTCCACTCCCTTGTACTGTACCACCTGTGGAATGGCATCATAGGTGTTTGTCTCTCTGATGGTAATACCTTGAATACCAGAGCACTCCTGTTACTGCACGTCTGATTTTCCCAGCAAGTGCTATTTCTTATGAATATTCTACAAGGCATTCATGTTTTGTGACTTGGGGAGGGTCACAGATTGCAGGGTTTGTAGCTTTTGGATCTTTCAGTCTGGAGATGACACACCATGATAATCACCAAAGAAAAGTGGTTGGAGAATTTTGAAAAAAAGAATTTGGATAAAGCAAAACAGTTTACTCTTGAATACTGTTAATACGGGAAGGACAAACAGATTGGGAAGTCTGTGTGTTTGTGAATATGTGGCTAGAGTGTGACAAGATTAAAATAACTGTTGCAAAATAGTTGCTACTTAAAACTCAAGCTGCAGTGGATCAAGCAAAAATCATGGGAAATTACTATTTTTTCACTTTGCAATAGCATTCAGAGATCCTATCATGCTAAGACTGAATAAACATCCTTTGAGACAGTCTCTGCCCTCAAGAGTTTGAGCCATGTTTAGTCCTGTGTTACCAATGAAAGCCTTGGATAAAGTCACTGCCTTTTACTGTGGACGTGCACTGATGTAATGGAGTAGAATCTGGCCCGTGGTTGTTGATACAGGCAGGGGTAATGACAGTGTTTATCAATATTCAGCAACTTTTAGAGGACATTACAAACTTCTTAGCATCAGTTATTTTTCATCTGTGTGAGGATGTAATGTGTTTTTACTGAAATATTGCAATAAACTTTCTTGCACATCTTAAATGTTCACAAAAATCGGTAATTTGTCATGTAAATCTTCCTTAGCAAGCATAATGGACCAGATTTTTTACTTTATGGTGATGAGGTGGTTACAGCACTTGAAACAAAACACAGTAGTCAGAGCTCTTAGACTAATGTGGGTGAAAGATTCAACCTATTACTTTCTTTTCTTCATTGTGTGGGAAAATAAAGAACTGTAGACATAATGTTTTCTTTGTAGCTGGTTCCATTCAATCAGAATGGGGAATTTTTAGAGGAAAAGACTAAAGGCCAGTAAAGGGGGTGCTAATTCTTTACATTCTATCCCCAATACCAGAGCAATTATGGAGGGTTTTTTTAATTTATGTTTGTCTTCCAGTTTATCATATTACATATGATGTATAATTTGCTGACAAAAGTGGAGTCCTGACTGTCTATGGCCTCCTGAGCTGGCTGTCTGGTTTTCCAGGCATTCCTGTCTTTGAGAAATGATTCTGCATTCTCAGGGTTTATGTGTTCATGTGTGTTTATATGTCAGTCCTTCACAAATATAGTATTATATATTTTGACAAATTTATAGAATCAGAGAAACATAAAAGTTGGAAAAGACCCCCAAGATCATCCAGTCAAACATTTCACTGAACACAACCCTGTCATCTAAACCAAAGCACTAAGTGCCACATCCAGTCAGTTCTTGAACACTTCCAGGGATGTTGAGTCCTCCACTCCCCTGGGCAGACTAGTACCCGATACACAAGATGGTTACTGGTTGGCTTTGTCTTAATACATCCAGTTAAAAACTTCTGTCACTGCTGGGTACGTGCATCTGTATGAAACTGCGGGTGCTTTTGTCCTGACTTTTTTTTCCTACTGCTGTTGACAAGTTACTGATGCTGGGAAGAAGAGGAAAAAAGAGGCAAAAGATGGTGAAGATGTGTAGTACAGAATTTAGCAAGAAGGTTCCCATAAGTAAGGTTGAACAGGTAATTGATATAAGTTGTTTCTTGCCTGATGGTTCTAATTCCAAACTCCAAAATCTTGTGAGACAATCACATAACTGTCAATAGTTACCCAACTTTTAAAGCCCCAGACTAAAAATGATTAACCTTAGATTGTAAATGCAAACTGGAGGCAGAGTGTATTCTCACTCCACCACAAACAGGAAAGAGAAAAGTTGCAAAAATTGTACAGATCCCAGAAATAGTCCTGGGGAGGGTAGACTGAGAGACACATTGCTGTTCCAGTGTACCCTGAAGCTCTGATCCTCCATTTCTAGAGAGGGAACTGATGGAGCATGGCTGCATCCCTCCTTGTCCATATACCTGTATTTTCTTTCAAAAAAATCCCTCAGGGCATGTGGGTCTGTGGGGTGAATATGGGCAAATAGATATGGAAGGGCAGTGGCAGGTCCAGAAGGTCCTGCTTTTCTTACTGGATGACTGGAAAACTAGGATTGCTGTGTATGTGGCAGAGAGCACCTGGGCCTCTGTAGACATAACTTAAGTAACTAATGTCATATCTTACTGTACCATGTCTAGGAGACACTACAGTTTGTTAATGATATATTTTCAAATGGAAGAATGAATAGTGAGTTATCTACTCAGATCTGAGTTTCATTTTTATCCTCAAAAGCTGTCTTTTCTAGTGGGTAGAAGTCTGTAAGATTCCCATTGGCATGATAACAAGTGTCTCAGTTATGAAAATATTTCTCTGAACTGGGAGAGGAGGCAGCTGGTTTTATCTTTGGAGTTTATGGTATGCTCAGCTAGCACCTTGTATTTTTTTTTACTTAATGGCATTCTCTTAGCTTCTGCAGCAGGATTACACTGTTCTCACCTACACAGAAGAAATGAATACATAGTACTTCCTACATAAGTAGTCCTTCACTGTTCTTTATATTTGGAGTTAAACCATTGGTAACAGTAGTGGGAAACAAGAGGAAAAAATCATGGTATTGTCAGTTTTATAACATTTTATCATATTGGGGGTAGGCCTAGATGACCTTTGAAGGTTCCTTTCAACTCAAATCATTCTATATTTTGGCTGTGTTGATGAAGGATCAGATGAAGAATTATCTGAAGTCACGTGGTTTCTGGGGTGATCTTTGTTTCTGAAGAGAATAAAAGATCATTTAAAGGGACTTAAATGAACAGTCTTCCTTGATCTGACAATACAGTAATTGAAGTGCTGGCCAGCACTCTTACTGAAAATTAATGTGGTATTTTACAGTGTTGTAAAATAAAAAAATTTAGATTGCAAATGAGAATCTTCCTTGTATGTAACAACTGGTTTATAATAAATATAATTTTGGTTTTATTTCTAGTCGGGGCAGTTCACAGAAGACATGATTCCTACAGTAGGCTTCAATATGAGAAAAATAACAAAAGGAAATGTTACCATAAAGGTGGGTGTGCATGTTTGAATTAATACAGAGTGAATAAATAATAGAGTATTTTCAACTGGAAATAAATGTTTGTGAAGATTACAGGATTCCTTATCTGTTTTTCTAGCTCCAAAGTTACTTTTTTAAGAGCAAATAGTCATATAGTAATATATTTCTGTTACATTATTCTGTTTACTGGAGTCTTACCTTAGGCATCTCTACCTTAGGTGTAGAAGCTGGTTTAGCTCACATGTTAGCTATGCTGACATAGAACATCTAATTTAAGTCAGTTATCAGGGAACCATCTCTTAGAGCTGTAGGGAAAAAGGTCATCAAACATGCTCCCCTCTTCCACTGCCTGCTTTCCTTGTGGCTCATGTACTTCCATATAGACACAAAGGCCAAACTGTAAATTCATTCCTCTAAACACCCGCACCTGTCCCTTAGAGAGGAAGCAATAATTGTCATTGCATAGTCCAGGAGTAAGTTTGTCAGCAAATGAGAAAAAAAATTCTAGTTTTGGGTTCTGCTGTTGAATATGTCTCAACAACCATCCACGTGTTTCTGAGGAAAGAGCTGAACTCTGCTATAGAAAGAACAGTCTAACAGTATCTTGGTGCATTCTTGTTTATCTTCTCCTCAAAGAGGTGTCTTTTGAGTCAAAATCAGAACTTTTGAATGTTTATTCCTTTGGGATCCAAATTCTGCTTTGCAAAAATTCTCCTAAAAGGGAAATAAAAATAGTGCCTCTTAAAAAAAAAAAAAAAGTCATAAGATAACCTTTTAATACACATGCTTTTCTGCCCATAGTAGCACTTGAACCCTCAATATGATTTTCTTCATGCTGGAGACAAAGTAGGATTATCTTCTGGGAAACCTAAGAGAGAATCAGACCAGCCTAGTAGGATGGCAGAGATTAAAGGTCAGCTTTCACAATCATCTTAAGTAGATCATAGTGTGAGGCTTTACCTTTGACTTTAAGATGGGCCCTGCACCCTCGAACCCCTTTTTTATCAGGATCAGCGATCACATGCCGAGGCAGTAGTCAGATCAGACAACTGATCAAGATGAAAGCAGCCTCTAAAAAACCCAACAACCACTCAACCCAAACGCACCACCACGCTAGTTTCTCCCTACTCAAATTGCCTAAGTAGTGTGCTCCCCAAACAGCTGTGTGATTGCTGGTGCCACCACAGTGCGGGAAAGCAGGATACAGGTATAGGCAAAGTGATGCCTTCTGGGGCCAGTCTGAGCAGATTGGCCTAGATAGCTGCAAACCACCATATTTAGAGTGCAGAATCTGAGCAGGGACAAAGCAGTCTCTCTGGTGAGAAAAACAAAGTTTTTCTTCATACACACTGGTAGCTGCAAACTGTTGAGTACAACTAACATCACCTGTTGCCAGAGGACTCCTCAAGTTATGTGTTCAGTACCCACACATAGACTGCTTGGGGACTCGGGTAGATCAGGGACAATGTTAAAAGTGTTGTTAGGATTTATGAACTTTGAATGGTGTTAAGTTTTCTAGTCCTTATGATTAATTCATAATTCATATTAATTATGAAAGAGAATTTTTGGAGGAGTGTCATGGACGCTGATATCAGAAGGACAGTCTGATTGATGCGCTAATTGTATAGATTTTTCTCTCCCAATATTCTGTTTATTATACACAAATGAACATGTGCACTAGCTATGACAGAAAATCAACTACTTTGTTTACAACAGGGATATAGGAAATACTGCCTTACAAGCATAAATGCATCCTGTGACCATCCAGTTCTTTCTTGACCTCCTGTACAGCAATGGCAGATGTGTAGGAGAACAGGACTAGTGACAAAATTGTGATTAGCATTAGCAGCAAATGTAGACTCATAAGCAAAAGCTGTTTGTTTCACTTTAAGCAGTCAAACTGTCTTAAGTTTTCACTTATTGAAAGAAGTTTTTTCTTAATGTTTTTTGAGCATGCAGTTGTTATTTTGTCCACTTGCCTAAGCCTTCCCCTCTCTTTCAGAATACTACGTTTGTACTGAAGCACTACCTTCCACCTGATCTTTAGCAATGCTTCTTAATTCATCCAGGAGGGAATTCTGAGTATTCCTAAATGTCAGTTTCATGCACTTTTCGTCACATCTGCCTTGGTTTACCACTGATCAAAGTCCATAGATGCCACAGTCAATAAAAAAAGTTACTGCATTCAACCATAGTTCATAAATAATCCACATGAATAGAAATTTCAGTTTGTTTCCTCTGTTTTGCACAGAAACAGTGAAGCCATAATTTATAGAGAGAAAGCATAAGGATAGTTGGGGGGCTGTACTGATGCTGCTGCAGAATTGTCAGATCTGGAAGAAAATGAAAAAGTTGTTGAAAAGAATGAAAAGAAAATGAAAAAGTTGATGGTTCATTAAACCAAACAAAAGTAGTTTACAAGTAGACAGAGTCTTCAAAATAAAGGGGTTTTTTTGAGCCAGGATACTTCAAGAAGGAACTGACTAATCATGTGTACCAGAGTTGTCTACGCAAATGGTGTTGCAAAATTAAGTTTGTGCAGGGAGGGTGTGTGTGTGAGTTTCTGTGGAACTGTGTCTTGTTTTGCATTTTGATCTCAAAAGTAATTTTATATATAGTTGCTATAATAGAATTTTTAAGAATAAGAACATAATGCTAGCATTAGTAATGTTTATTAGTTTCAAAAGTTATACTTGGTTTGGAAGCCAGTCTGCACAGGAAAGTATCTTAACTCATTCTCATGTTCTCTCTGCTACAACAGCATACAGTGAAAGTAAGAGGTGTAGGGGAATATGACTCTTAGGCATAGATGGTTATTTCCTTTAAAGCCTGTTAGGATGAAGTACTTGTATATCACTATTCCTGTATCTAGGTGAAAATCTTACAGCCTGATGGATAAATAGAGCTTCCAAAGTTATTTTACTGTGAGAAGAATGACATAATTTGTTGTTAAGTTGATGACTGAAGAATGGTGGGGAGGTGGCACTTGCTGGAATCCTTTTATGAGCTATTTATTATTTATGAGCAACCCAGTAGCAAGGATTCAGAGTGAAATTTTTTTTAACCTTTTTATCCCAACAAAACAGGTAACCTTTCTCTTTGAAATATTATGATATGCAATTGTCAGCTATTAAAATTAATGGATAAAGTATTATTTTACTAAACCTGTAAGGTTCTTTAAATATGACAGGAATGATCTCTGTGCTAAGCAAAGACCTGACATTGTGCCTGACCTTTTTCAGAGGTTTCAGGGGACACTGCAAAATAGAATCAATTAAACTTACTATAAAAGTAAAGCTGAGAAATCATCTGGATCAAAAAGTCATCAAGTGAAAAATTTGCATTCTAGAAGTGTAAGATTGATCACCTTAGGCAAAGTAAGTTGCAACATCACCAAGTAGGTGATACTAATCCTTTGTCTGTTTTCTGCCCTATTTTAGGCTAGGTCCCTAAGAAGGAAGTACTACGCTAGTGCAGTGTCACTGCCTGGCTTCTTAACTTCAGTTCCATTTGCAGATTCCATACAATTCCGGAAGGCAGGAAGAACTGAATCCCATGGTCGTCTTTCCTTTCTTCTGATTTGGCAGTGATTTCCAGAAGCCAGTAGATTTATTCTCATTTTTAGTTTCTAATCTTAGTATGTAAAAGTATGGTCACTGGCATGCCTGTGTGTGAGTATTTATCTGAACCACACTACAAGCAAAACACTGATTTATGCAAGCTGAAACATTTTGTAGGAAGAGACCAGTTTCGTGTTCTTGAATTGAAGTTGAACATTATTAGAAATATAAGGATGTCAGATTTTACCATCAATTGTCAAATTTTGTCTTGTCAATATATTTAATAACCTGTCACCTGTTATTTCCAAAAAAAGAGGAGGCAAAAAGGAAAGATTTTACCACACGGTATTTGAAATCTAAGCAGGAAGCTTTAAACTCTGATATGGCTGAGGTGACTGAGGTATTTGATACAGCTTTGAGATGGCTGAAGTATTAAAGTACAGGATGATTTCTGGCATCAAAATATTTAATGTACTATAACTTAGAGATCTGTTAGAATTATTTTGATGAAGTTCATTACAAAACTGATGACTATCCTTTTTTTTTCCTGACAAAAAATCTGACTGAATTGCTTTGAGATTTTAATTCCAAACGAGTTTTGCTGAGTGATTGGATTTTGGTGGATTTTCTGTGATTTTGGATCTGCTTAATATTAGTAGTCCTTATGCCTTGGTGAGGTTTGCTGTTCACCAACCTAGACAGCAATTAATAACATTTATTTTAGCAAGCAAAGTTTCAAGAACCTCAGAAGACCTGAATTGCAAACTGTTATTTTACGTGATTGTGAAGCTCCAGCTAACCAACCTTCAGTTCTTGCAGTGATGGTCTTGGAATAGTCTCAGTTAAAAGGAACTAGACCACCGCAAGGCATGCATACGCACAGATAATGCCACAGCTTCTTCTCCCTTGCTCTTGCAGTTGTTTTTCTTAAAACAGCACCACGGGGCGGATTCCGCGCTCCCTGGCCGTGGCAGTCCGGAGGGAGCGGAGAGCAGCAGGTGCTCAGGGAGCGGAGCTGTCGGGGCTGGGCTGTGGTCACCCCGGCCGTCACCGCTAGATGCCGGTGTCCCTCCACCGCACCAGCACGGGCCTGGCTGCGGGAGGTCAAAGCTGGGCTTCTTGCTGCTTGCACTTTACTCTGATGTGGCAAAGAGGGAGGAGAAGGCTATCAGCTCTGTGTTCCTCTGCCAGCTTCCTTTGTTGCAGCACTCCTCCTCTGGACAGTAGCATTTTCAGGTCTTCACACATCGTCATAGAAGCAGAATCCTGCTTTGTAATGCTTCATCCTACTATTCAGGATATCTTACCTGTCAGATCATAATTTCACGTGTCATGCAGTAATAAAAGCATCTGTGTGTACTCCCTGTGTAGCTCCAGCAGTGTTTCAGCACATACTGGCAATTCTGTAGGCTTGAGTTGCTCCGAAAACATCTGGCAGCCATTTCCCAGGAAACATTATGTTTTTGCTCTCCTCTCCCCTCTTTATAGGTCATATTTTTAAAATCTTGCCCTTTTTTATCTCATCAGGAGTTTCTGAAATTTGCCTACGTCTGTTCTATAGACTGATGCTCAAAACCAATTTAGAAGCCTCCCTGACACTGAGAACAAGGCAGTGCATACTTCCAAAATCATAGATAAGACACTGCTGATAGTCCATGCTGATTTAAGATTTGCAGCACTGTTGAAATGCATGTTTAGTTTGTGAACTATGCAAGGTTTTCATCCTGCACCTTGTTATGATCCATTTTGTGCATTTGGCTCCCTCTGTCCAAATATAGCAGTCTCAACTTGTTTGTGTTAAATTTCAGCTGCTTTATTTCAGACCATTCCTCTAGCTGGTCCAGGTACTTTAGGATTCTGATCTTTTCTTTTTATCCACTCCCAGCTTGCAGTTATCTGCAGCTTATATAAACGTGTTCTATTCCAACATCCTGTTGGAACACCTGGAACCATAAATGCTGTCCCTGCTAAGCTCTGTCTTCAGCATCTTTGCCTTATTGCTAAATGCTGTGAATCTGTCAGGATTGCTCAGACTGGAGAGGTAGAGGGCAAGCAGAATACACAAGGAGAGTGCCAGGGAGTTGTGGAATTAAATCTATAATGGGAGAATGTTCTTTTTGTGTTCTGTCCACCAATATTAGATTACATTTTCCCAGCATACCTGCTGTTCCACATCATCCTGTATTTTCTCTGTTGTTGAGCAAATACAAATTTTGCTTTCCTGGTTATATGTTCTTCAAGGACAAGCAACATTAATAATCACTGTGGTAGTTATTGATTGGCTATTTTGAGCTGTAGTGTCCTTACCTCTGGTCTCCTTCCCTCAGTTTTCTAAATCCAAGATCTACGTACAGCTTAAAACTACTATATGCCTGCCTTCACCAGAATTTTTTGGATTATGGTTTCTAGAGACTGATTCATGATCATGTGAAAAGAGGGTACAAAGGATTACACATGGTCATGCAGAATCAGGGCTTTCTGCTTCACAGAGGACATAGTATTGAGGCTGGGATGGTTTGGTTTCTTCTGTGTGTGTGACCAAGAGGATTGCAGTCTTACCTCTAAAGATAGGTTCCCTGGTACTCTCCTGCCTGAGAACCCCGTGTGGAGGTAAGCACCACGAGGTTCAGAAAACAGTTTCTGAGAACAGGCTTCACTTTTGTGTCCTGTTTAAAATCCACCTGCTGATCCATCTGGCATTGTACCTTGTGTGTCTGATTAAATGGCAAATATACCCTGATCACTCAGAAATACTCTCTCCCTTTAAAATGCCTCTGCGCTTTTTGTCAGGAGTTAAAGATATTTAACCATTTTTTATTGTAAGTCCAAGCCCATTTCCAGTTCTTCGGTGACAGTATTATGACTAAATAATGAACATTGAAATGTGCATATAGTTGGGGTTTTTTTGTCTGGTGTGACTGAAATAAAATACCTAATGGCATGTTTAGACGTTGGACTTTATCACCAATGAGGAGGGACAACAGAGTTCTTTAAAGGGCCAAGACTGGTTTCAAATAACATAGTGTTCTGGGAAGTATTGCATGCAGAAAATGTACCCTTGTGGCTTTTTTTTTTTTTTTTGCTTTAAGAGCAACTGTAAAGGCATTTCCAAAATACAGAATAATCAGTAGTAAGTATTCTAA
This sequence comes from Atrichornis clamosus, assembly GCA_013400975.1. Lineage (NCBI taxonomy): Eukaryota > Metazoa > Chordata > Aves > Passeriformes > Menuridae > Atrichornis > Atrichornis clamosus. The sequence goes on from WBMZ01015188.1 coordinate 11,580, forward strand.
AATAGTAAGGTAATCTAACTTCCATGTTAAGTTACATGGTTGGTACTACAAGTAAGGCTGTATAGATTTGTATATACAGGGCAATTTATTTAAAAAAAATCATGTTATTAGTTTTTTTTAATTCTTCTGTTCATTAGACAAAGAAGATGGACATTACTGGTTGAAGATTCCAGTCTGGAATAGGTAATTGTTTAGAATTTGTCTCCCCTGAGCTTAGCCAGGTGATAAGTAACCCATCCTGAGCCAGTTGTCTGAACTCAGTGGAGAGCAGCAGGTGCTTTGCAAGAATGGTTCACCAGGGAGACAAGATGGGTGAGACAGATGGAAAAATTTCCTGCTGTTGGCGCCCTCTGGGCGCTTCAGTAGCCGCAGAGAAATTTTGGTCACCTGGATGAAATGCCTAGATTTTAGGTGATTGAAGTTGTCCCGTGCTTTCCAGCTGGTCCCTGTCATTACACAGGGCTATGAATGCAATGGCTGCTTGCTGTGTATGCTTGATGTCACTGTCACAACTTAGCATGTCATTGGTCACATCTTAGGCTTATCAGTGTACATCGTGGTGGTGTGGGATGTTACTGGTGCTGCCTTATTCTGCCCAAATACTCTTCTGTGCTTGCAATTTCCTGACCTGTTTGTTCAACTTTTATGGCTGATATTTTCTGAATACTTCTGAGAAGAAAGATACATTCTGAGTTCAAATATTTGTAGTGTTGGATTCATCTTGCAGGTTAAGGTGTCTGAATGTTAACAGCTTTATGTCTGCAGTGAGGCTTAAGCTCCTTTAACAACAGTCAGAGGAGCTGTAGTCAGTACTGTCAAGCCTAGAGCGTAATACTGTCACCCTGAAGAAGATGTTACATCTGATCAGCTGAGTGGCTGTCTAGACTTTGCTGACTGCTGTGAGTTTGTAGGTACTAAACCCATACACTGGACATCAAGATACAAATGTGTCACTGTACACAGCTCTGGCCACAAGAAATAACCTACCCAGCATGTCTGAAAAATGCCATGTAACATGACGTCTAGAAAATACTTTTCCTGCAACTTTCTCATGAACTGTCAAGCCTTCCCACAATATAAGCTAATTAAAGAAACACAACTAGAGTGTTAGTGAGCCTTCCTGTAACTGAAAGCCTTCAAAAATCTTCAAAACTGTTCACATACATTTTTGTTCCAACTGTGATCATACAGCTCTGTGCAAAAGAAAAGGATCTGCTCCTTAAACATAGGCTGCATCTTAAGACCATATCTATTAGCTTAGGTCCTCATGAAGAAATTGGAAAGATATAGATCAGAGGTTTCCTGTTTTAGAAGAATTTAACAGGTAAGTATATGGTAAACTGATTCTACCATTGTGGTCTAGCTTACAGTTTAAAACATTGCACTATTTAAGAGAGTGCAGACCTGCAAGCTCAGTGAGAATTACTATGCTAGGAGTAGACAGGAATGAATAAAATAGTGATTTATATAATGCAGTACCAACAAGATATGTGCCTTTGAGATTGACCCTGAAAAACAACCTGAGATTTTAATGTCCTGTGAGGCAATGGTACTAGATGTCAAAGAAACTTTCTCAGTTTGGTCATTCTGTAGGCTCTTTCTGATCATTTAAATCAGCTGGTCTTCTGGGGATAAAATTACCATTTAAATACTATGAAATTTTTATTCCTGAGGAACCAGTAAAAGCCACGGCAGAAGTTTGAAGTCCAATCTCTTTAAAAACAATCAGACAAAATAAACTTTTTATAGCTCGCTTTACATTCAGCTGTTCAGGTGTAGTCTCTTGCCTCTCCCTGTTCATACTCAGAATATACTTTTTACCCTTGTATTAAATACGGGGATACAAAAATAGTTGATATACAAAACACTCAAGGGTCATGCAAGAAAATGTCTTTAACGCTAAGACCTCTCCCCTTTCCTGCCTGGCTGCCTCTTGTATTCTCACAGTTCTGCCTGTTCAGTCATGTACTGTAAAAATGGTTTGGGACAGCAATTTGTGTTTTGAATAAAGTAGTTAACTCTCTCCTTGGCTATTAGAAAATTACTATTTAGAACAATTTTGATTTCAGAGGGAAAGAGGTGAGAATTTTTTTCATTTCATGCATTTGGTTTCTTCCCCTCTTTCAGATAATTATAATTTAATATATTGACATAAAACTTGGTTCAAAATCACTGTTAAAAACTCCTAGAATATCTTGTGTCCTTCATGTTGTACTTTAATGAATAGCTGTAAGCCTTATTAGGGAAACTGACTGGAAATAACTTATCTTTCCATTGTTTCAAGGTGACTTTTTCTCCTAATTAGAATAATCTTGTTCTGCAATTCAGTTTAATACAGTAAGATACAGTATATCATCAAGCAAGGACAAAACCAGTATTTTTTTATATTGTATTATTTATTTTGTGATTAGTCCAGGCTACATCATCTTGTAGATCTTCATGGTTATCAGTGTTCCAAAAATCTAATTTGACTACTAGCCTGCCCTGTCATCTTTCCCGTTCTTTTTTCTCTGGTCTACCAAGAAAATAATTTAGTTTCTTTTTCCAAACACACAGATGTGCACCAGATGGCTATGGATAGTTTCAAGGTCCTGATGAGTTATTGGAATAATTAGTATTGGTGTAAGGTTTGTCATCTAACTATAATGCTGAATTGTGTCACGTTCAAGCTTTTAAAGTATAAAGGTATATTTTATTAAGACCTTTGAAACAGCACTTCAAATGTCAGTACAGATAATTGCTACCTACTTCATGGTCAGAAGCTCTTTCATATGTAAAATTTTTTATTTTATACAGAGGATCAAAGGCAATCTACATTTAGGTGATCTACTAATTTTATGTCAGAAGGAACGATAAGATAACAATCAAGGAATGATTTTAATGGTGAATTGGGAATGCTTCTTTCTAAAATATGAACATAAGATATTTTAAATGATACAAAAATTGATACATAAATATGATTTAAAGGCTGTGAAGTTAAAAAAAAAAGTAGACATTAACTGAAAAAGGCCTTATCCCAAGGGTCTGTTAAGTCTTGGTCTTTTGTGCAAGTCTTTGTTGCCACAGCAGGTTTAATACTTTTCGATTCATAGTGTAGACATAGTGAGGACAATTCTTAAGAAAATTTTGCTTCTGTGTATATTACTTTCAAATTTATTTTCTTCTGTAATATATATGCCTCCTAGATCTGGTATACAGTATATATTGTTTTGTTAGCTAAATATGATTAAAATAAGAAATAATTCCTTCTCTTTGTCCTTGATGGGGGAACAAATCCATTACTTTTATTTTTCAGTGTTTATCACTATTTTAATCTGTGTGCCACATGTAGCATAACCGTCTTTGTGTTGCAAATGTTGCAACAGCTACATTATCATGCCTCCCATGCCTGCATGACTTAGGTATGTTCGCTAGTATTTTGATCTGAGAAACAGTTTTGAAACAAGATATTGTCATCCACCAAAAATATCAAATTTTTTGCAAGTAAAGCAGAATAAGTAACTCCTGTACAGAAAAATAATGTGTTAGCATTTAAACAAACAGGAATTTAATGGGCTTGCCAAACACTAATAGCATGCCTAAGTATTTGCAGGATTGGAGCTTTTATAAAATCCTAAGCAGAATTTGACCTTTCTTTCCTTAAGAGTCACTGCTTAATCACTTCAGGCCTACCCTATAATACTGTTTCCTTTCTGGTTCTGACCAGTTAATCCATTTGTCTTTTAAGGCACATTTTTTGAACAAATAGGAGAGCTGTGGAGGTATTGGAGCTCCTTGGAGTATATCATCCCTTACACGGGTTCAGTCTGCTCTCCGACCAACTCTTTGTTTATTTAATACCCGTCTTTATCCTGTTGAAGGTCTGATACATTCTTAACTCGGGTCTCCCTAGCAGCATTAAAAATTCAACTGCATAACTGTACGTACAATGATGATATTCTTTCTGGGTTTTAGACTGTGTATTTGCAATAATTCACTTTAGAGTCTGAGTAAGGCTTTTCTTTCAGTGAGTTGGAAAGGGTAACATTCTCCAAAAGAATGCTTGGAGCTCTTAATTTCACAGGACTGGCTTACTCTGAATGTGCCTCCATTGACTGGAAGGGCCTGAGAAGACCAGCTTCTTGAGGAGTTCAGTTAAAAAGATTTTGAATTGGCAATACAACCTGCATGCTGCATGTAAGAGTTCATTTTTTCTGTTGGGTTAGTACTGTGTGGTTCAAAACCATTTTGGGGCTGGGGTGTTCTTATCTTTTCCAGGTATGGGACATTGGAGGACAGCCAAGGTTTCGAAGCATGTGGGAGCGTTATTGCAGAGGAGTCAATGCAGTTGTGTAAGTTTTCTTTTGTATGCCCATAGAAAATGTACTTTGCAATATGTGTTATTATAACATTATATATGTTATATTATATATAAATAATATAGATATGGTTTTCTTTCTGTCCACCTCCATCACATAAGAAGACCCAATACAATAAAAGTAGTGTATTTTGCACATCCAGCAACCTAGACTTATAAGTAATTGCATGTTCCAGGCCATTTTTTTCCCCCAGGCTGTATTTAACTCTGTATCTTCCTGTATCAATAAATACAGGGCTTATACAGCTCTGGATATTTCTCATGCTGTTGTCAATATGAACATGTTTGTGACATTTCAGATGTTTTAATGCAAATTTCTGCAAGTATTGGCAATACCATAAATAACTGTATTCCCATTGCAGTTACATGGTGGATGCAGCAGACTTAGAAAAAGTAGAAGCTTCAAAGAACGAGCTACACAGTTTGATAGATAAGCCACAATTGCATGGAATTCCAGTAAGTATTCTCATCATTATTGTTACCTGAGTGTAGACAGTGTAGCCTGAGTTCTCACTAGTTGGTTCCTCTGGACTCTTAAAAGCACTAGGTTGTATATGATGCAGCCTTGATACATTGAGCACTCTTAGAAAAACTACTGTGGTTTTTTTTCATGCTATTCAACAACTTATGAGTGCTCCAGTGTGTTTGTACATTTTCTTGTCTAAAGGTCAGAATAGATTTGGAAAAACTGTGTTTTCATATTTTTATTTTCTTCTGGTCAGTCCCCTTGTTGGCTGGGTTTGAACCAGTGACCCAGGTATGCTTCTGGCAGTATCTTAAGGCATGTGAGATTTTCTTTCTGCAGGTTGGCAGACAGTTACATCAAGTAGTGTCCTCTGCTTCCAGAGATTGTGTAGGAGCTTGGCTTTTTATGTCTCCTGACCTTTTCTTGACTCAGTTTTCCAAACTAAATTGTGTGGGGGAAAAATGCAAATATGCATCTGTTCTCCAGTTGGAAGTGTCAATGAATAGTGTATTCAGCTGAAATTCTAATGAGGAATTACGGAGGTGGAGACTAATGTTTGTTTAAATGTAATCTGCCAATTTAAGAATCCATCAGGTTATCATTGATCTTTATGTTGACACCACGAAGTAATAGTTCATCCCTCCAATTATAAGAAAGAAAACAGTAATACATACAAATGAGGAAGAAGTTGCTCACAGCTTGATGGCTCTTCCTTGGCCTCTTTTTTATAAGCAATTATCCGGACACTTGCAGGTAATCAAAGTCATCTGAGGATGAGTAGACCATGTAAGGACTTAAACAATTCACTTGAACTGTATCAAAACACTGTCAAAGCCACAGGAGAAACTTCCCATAAGATAAGCCACAACACGAACTTGAAATAAGTACAGATGGCACAGCAGGAAGGAGCTAATTCCAGGCCTAGAGGTGAGGGTTTGGTTAACATTCAGACATTGCCACCATGGCAAATTGTGGCAAAGGCAGCAAGTGTTTATACACATGCAATCTCAAGTTATGGGAATGGCATCTACACTCCATGGATACCTGGGACTTGGCCTGTATAAAGTGGTACCTCCAGAACACAGTTGGTCGGTCTCCTTCTCTCTCCCTCCTCCCCTCCCACCATTCTCATAGAAGAATTTTTCAAGTGATTCTCCATATTTTTTTTATAAAATTTGCTGTTATTGTTGTGATTTTATATGTTAATTATCTATTGAACAGATCCTACAGAAATCTACAGTCATGCTTTTCATGGCAAGTGACATTGCCTGTCCTTTGTACTCTCTTCACATGCTGTTTTGCCTCTCACTTTTCCTTCCTGAAATGGTTGGTCTCTCATATCTTCAGAAGTATTTAATTAAGTTCCGTGCCTTTTATATGTTATAATACCACATTCCAAATGCCCAGCCTGACCAGCAAGGTAATTTCCGAGGTGCAGTGATGTATTTTTTACTTACTTTTATTTCATATATAGTAATTAGTATTGAACTTCCTTCAATTTATTGTGCTCAGGATTTGGCACTATAGATTTTAGAGCAACTTTATTAATCTGAGACTGCAAGTAATGAGTTTAATATGTTCCAGATTCATGGGAAATAATGGGACAGTCTTGACTTAGAATTGTAGCACATCTGGAAAACAATAATGCAATTGTTGTAATTCTAATTAGAAAAACCTTCCACTGCTTGCTTTATCTTAGAATATGCTCAACCTATTTATCTGACCTTCATTTGTACTTGAAGCCTTAAATATTACGTAGGAACTCTGAACTTTCAGCATCTATTCAGTAAATTTTCTGCATTTCTTAGACTTCATTCCTAGTGGCTACCTTTCAGATTTTTACCATGGATGCTCAAAGTGGAGAGAGAGGAATGGATCATTTGGCTGGTGCTTGGGTGATACATGGTTTGGATGCCAGGCTGTTTAGTGTGTCACTGTTAAGAACCAAGGGATTAAAATCTGTAGAGAGAATCATGTCTGGGTCTTTGGGACCCAGCCTCTGCTACTGGGGCCCTACTTTTGATTAACATTAGTCTGGTCCTGTAAATTGAATATCTTTTGGTTGCTTGAGTGCACCTGATACACGCTCTCTTCCACAGTTACTTGTGTTCATCTGAAAACATCCTATAATACTATCCAGAATGGAGAGATTCACTTCCAGAGGAGGCTTCTGATACTAATACACCCAGAAATAATTTGATCCACTTTTCTGAGGGTGTACATCCAGCATCTGGCCCTGACTAGCAGCAGGATTTCGATGATGCTCCCACAGTCACTGGTCATTTGGAATATGTCCTCTATTACATTCTAAATACTTAGCTGCAAGATCCAGAATAATTCCACCAGAAAGTTAAAGGCAAAAATAAACTTTCATTGCTCCTGGATTTAATATGCATATGAATGATTTCTTTCAGGTGTTAGTTCTTGGAAATAAACGAGACCTCCCAGGTGCCCTGGATGAGAAGCAGTTAATTGAGAAATTGTAAGTAGCTGGCAATTGTAAAAAGCTGAGACACTGTGAAATTTGTTATGTAAGAGAAAATCATTGGTAGTCTATGGCAATAACAAGCTATAATAGATTCCATTTTACACTCTCGGATATTCCACTTGGAGCCATGCTGGAAGTTGACATAGTGATCTAGGCTGTTAACTGGCTGCAGTAGATTTGAGCCTCTCTTGATTGTTGTTTTGGTCGTATAAAGTTGCTTCAGAAGATCCTGTTTTCCCACCACTGAGGATGCAACTGCTGTGGGTAGTAGTCGGGTCACTTAGACTTTTCAGAGGACATTGTAGTGGCAGTTTAATGCTTGAATGGCATAAGAGCAGAACCATTTCAAACTACTGTCAATACATTTAAGCAAGTCAGGTATTTTTGGCGTATATCTAGAGCATATACTTATGGACTACTGTTACGATCCGCTTAGAGAAATTATCTGTGAATTGCGGAAAACAGATTCAAAAATTACCCGGTAACAAAATTAAAACTAACAGAGTTATATGTTGATGCCAAAAAATTGATATATTTTGTTTCATGGTAAAAGGGAGAGAGAAGAGAGAGAGAAAGGGCAAAAAGGGAGAGAAAGAAGTAGAGGAAAAGAGGTGGTGGTGGGGGGGAAGGTGAGAGAGACAGAAATATGTCACCCCTCAGTGGGTCCTGGCGGCATCCCATTGGTCCTCTCCATCTGGTCTTGGTGGTGATGGTCCCCCAACACACAACAGAGCATGCCATGGATTAATGTACATTTGGGCTAGGTGGGAACACCCAGGTACCTCCCGTGAGGGGGCAGATGTGACACTGTCACTTGCAAAACTCAGGATCAGTTGCATCATCCTGCATCACGTGCAGTGCTCTGGTGCCAGGCCTCAGGAATGAGTCTGGGGAGTGCTTTGGGGGTCTTTGATGAATATGGTACCTCCTCTGCTGTCCCTTCACGTGAATGTCCCATGGATCTGGCTTCCCTGGGGGAGAGGGGATTTCTTTCCAGCTGAGCCAGTTTGTGTAACAGAGGGTGGGTGTTCACTGCCTCTCACCAGAGGTTTCACCAGGCACCCAAAACCCTCCTCCTCGTCCTTTGGTGGGGAGGGTGGAGTCTGTGCAAACCTGGCTTCAGCAGATAAACGCCATGGGCTACAGTTTCCCCCACCCCAAACCCAGCCAGGGATGGGTCTCAGAACAGCTGCTGGGCTTGATCTTCCCGTGGAAGCATTCATCTCCCCCAGCCCAGACTTGAGAACAGTGCCATTTTTATTTTATCTTAACTCACAGTTCAGGGCCTCAGCTCAGGGGTCCCGTTCAGGGTGTGGTGGTCTCCGGTGTAGCCTGTTGGTGCAGTTTTGTTATACAGTTTTGTAAAAGTCCTTTATAACAGTGTTTAAGCCATAAATTATAACATAGTCTTTCACAACTACCAAAACCAACAAACTAATGCACTGTAAGGGTAATGGTAAAGAAAATACACAATTTTGTAAAAATGACCAGTAGAGCATTCATTTTGTAAAATAGAATTCACGAGTCTCATAATTCTAATTGGTAGAAAGTGACATTTTTGTATAGTAAGTGTGGTCCAAAGTCTGGGCAACTAAACTGGGACTCAGAGTGGTTGAGGTTGGAAGGAACCTCAACGTCATCTTGCCTACCCATCTGCTCAAACAGAGCCTTTTACCCCTTGTAGCTGATTGCCATCAACCATGTCCAGACAGGTTTTTAATATCTCCAAGGATGGAGACTTTGCAGCCTGTCTGGGCAACCTTTGCCAGTGCTTGGTCACTCTCAGAGGTGAAAAGTGTTTCTGTGTGTTCAGAAAGAACCTCCTGTGTTTGAGTTCATGGTCATTGCCTCTTGTCCCATAACTGAGCTCCACCTTCTTTACGGCCTCCCTTCAGATTTTTGTACACATTGATAAGCTCGTAAGCCTTTTCTTCTAGGCTAAACATCTCTGCCTCTTCAGCCTTTTGTAATATGTGGGTTGCTCCAGTTCCTTAATTATTTTAGTGGTTCTTTACTGGACTCTATCCAGTAGATTCTCATCCTTGTTGTATTTCATAGGTGGTCACAGGTATAGCCTCACCAGTGCTGAGTAGAGGGGAAGGATCAACTCCTTCAGCCTGCTGGCAGCACTCCTAATGCACCCCAGACTATCACTGGCATTTTTTCTACACTGCTAGAGCATATCCAACTTGGTGTCCCACCAGGACCCCCAGGTCCTTGTCTGCAAAGCTGCTTTCCCAGACAGTTGGCATCTGACATGTACTGGTGCCTGGGGTTGTTCCTCTCCAGGTGCAGGACTTTGTGCTCCCCTCGTTGAACTCTGTGAGGTCCCTGTCAACCCATTTCTCCAGCTTGTGGAGCCCCCTCTGGGTGGCAGCATGACCCTCTGATATATCAGCCACTCCTCCCAGTTTTCTGTCATAGCAAATTTGTGCTCTGCCCCATCACTCATGACAAATGAAGATGCAGAACAGGGCTGGACCCAGAATTGGTTCCTGGTGTATACTGCTAGTTTCTGGGCTCCAGCTAGCCTTTGTCCAGTGATCACCCACTGTCCAGCCAGTCTTCAGTCCACCTCACCATCTGCTCATCCAACCCGTACTTCCTCAGCTTGTCTTACGAGGATATTATGGAAGACACTGTCAAAAGCCTTACTCAAGTCAAAGTGCACAATATCCATTGCTCTACTGTCATCTACGAAACCGTAGATTTCCTTGTAAAAGGTTATTGAGTTGGTCAAGTATGATTTCCCTTTTGTGAATCCACGCTGATGACTCCTAATTACCTTTTTGTCTGTCACATGCCTGGGAATAGTTTCCAGGATTAGTTGCATTGTCACCTTCCCAGGAATCAAGGTGAGGCTAACTATCATGTTCTCCTTCCTGCTTTTTCAGAAGAGTGACATTTGCCGTTCTCTGATCTTAGACACCTCTCCCAGTTGGCATGATTGTTCAGAGAGTATTGAGAGTGGCCTCACAACAATATCAGCCAGCTTCTTTATCACTTGCAGGTGCATCCCACCAGGGCCAATGGACTTCTCTATGTCCAATTTGCTTATTTATTCCCTGACCTGATCCTGTTCCATCCAGGGTACAATTTCCTTGCTCTTGACATGACCTTGGTCTCTGGGGCCTGTGGTTTCTGAAGGCTTATCTTGCCAGCAAAGGCAGCACTTTGCCCTGTGTAATCAGGTCCCCTGTCTCACTGAGCAATGGGCCCACATTTTCTCCTGTCTTCCATTTGTCATTTACATACTTCAAGAAGCCCTTCTAGTTTTCTTCAACATCCCTCATGAGATCCAACTTCACTTGGGCTTTGGCTGACTCACCTGTGTCTCTACATGCTTGGGCAATGCTTCTGTATTCCTCCAAGGTTACCTGTCTCTGCTTCCACTTTTGTTTGCTTCCTTTTTATTACCCAGTTTTGCCAAGAACTTATCGTCCATCCACTTAATGCCTTCTGGCTTTTTTTCCGGACTTGCTAGGACAGGTTACTTTTAAGTTTGGTGATAAACTTCGAATATTAATCGGCTATCTCAAGCTCTTCTTTGCTACAGGGCCTTGTTACATGGGATTTTTCCAAGCAGATCCCTGAAGAGGCCAAGTTTGCTCTCCTGAAGTCCAGAGAGGTCCCTATTTAGTTCTCTTCTTTATTAGAGTCTCGTGTGGTCTCAAGACTTTCCTTCTTAGTGCCTTCACTCCCCAGCTGCTTCAGGAAAATGTTTCGGGTATGTCTGTGTCACTTGTGTGAGGATGAATAAATGAAAAAATAACACAGTACTCAGAAACTCTGAGGGTATAGGGAAATTCCCAGAAAGAACAGAAGTTGATTAAGAACCAGTTTCTTCCTAAATATAGAGGCATCATTTCAGTTGGAATCAGATCTGATATATTAAGTATGATATAGTAAACATCCTGAAGATAAATGTTGTGATCATTTGAGTACTGTTATTTGATTACGATTTACTGGAGATAAAACCTCTGAATTCCAAGTGAAAAGAGTAAAAGGTGAATGGTAAGACATGGATAATACTTGGATGCCTCTACAAAATGTTAGTTTTAGCTCATGGATTTCTGTATTTTTATTTCTCACTATTACATTGATCTAATAAGAAATTTGAATTTTTGTGAAATGACTTTATAACTTTTAAATCTTTATAGTTTAAGAAATGTGTTGTTTTCTGTGTGCAGTGGCATATTTTAAGAATTTAACACCTGAGAATAGAATTGAACCCACTGAGTAAAAAGCAAAGGACATATAATGTAATAAAAATTCCTGTTGTCACTGTTTGTGGAGTTATAACAGTATTTATTACTTTTGTTTCTGTAGAAACCTTTCAGCTATTCAAGACAGAGAAATCTGTTGTTATTCTATTTCCTGTAAAGAGAAGGATAACATAGGTAAGCTTCTTCCAGTGTCATCAATGTATGCTTTATACTTTGGATCAGATCTTAAAAATGTTAATGAGATTTCAACATATACCTCCACTATATTATTGAAAATCTCCATTTACATTGAAAGATATTTTTGCATGCAACTGTATTTGTTTCAACATAGAATTATGTGTAATTTTAAAATAATTTCTAGAATTATTTAGTTCCATGAGAAGTTAATTTGACAGGGACCTTGGAAAAACATATTTAAAGCCTCGAGCAGTTGAATCCTTTACAAGAAGCCTGTGTTACTTTTGAAAAAACAATAGCTGCATAGGAAGACCCTCCAATGATTTGGTGATCCTTAAAAATGTTGGTGTTTCACTCCTTATGTGATTGTATTTGGTAAGCAGGTTTTACACGTGGCTGTTCCTCGAACTGAGGGGCTGGTGCCTCTTTTCCTGACGGAGATGCAAAGGGTACATCCTGTAGTCAGTGAAGACCTATCCTCATGAACTTGTCTTCAAGCTGCCTTTGCTTTTTGTCTTTTCCTCTCTCCTGTCTCCACTTTCCTGTCTCTTTCTTCTGTCATGTTCTCCCGTTCCCTTCCCTCCACAGGGCAGGAGAAAGGGAGGGAGCACAGGCTGAGCCGGCAGGAGCAGCAGTTGCCTGGGGACAGGCCTTGTTCTCTGTGCATTGCTAAGACGAGTGGTGCTGGATGGGAGGAATACAGCCTGGCTAGATATTTCTAGCTGCTACTTGAGGAAGCCAGACTTGTTAGAAGAGCTGGGCAGCTCTTGAGGGCCCAGCTGAGTGAGAAACTGAGAGTGGCAATGGGGGGAAAGCCAGTTTCTCTCAGCAGCAGAGGAAGTTTCCATCCTGCACAGAGAGGGCCAGGTAGTGGAGATGGTGAGGAGACTATACCATGACACCTGGGCTTCAGTGAGCTGGGGGAGATTTCAGCTGTGTGCAGAGATATGCTAGGCAGTGAGGGCTTCTCTTGGAAGTGGTGTACATGATTTGGATATGTTAGTTTGAAGGAGACCAGACCCAGGTTTGCTACAGCTTGGGGTGCAACTGTTACCACTGAGTGAGGGAAATGCACAGAATGTATTGTTACACTGGGGAAGATTAGACTTCAGAATATAAGGACTCTGGAAGACAACACAGGATAATCTCAGTAGGTGAAGGGCAGTGAATGTGATTGAGGTTTTCAAAATGCTGTGCTTGATCCTCGTCAAATTGGCAAGGCTGCAGTGGAGATTCTTAAAGGTGGTGTTGTGACTGGAAACTAGTAAAAGCAGCTTAATTTCTGAAAGAATCCTGGAGAAAATAGGTTTTGTTCCTGGTTCATCTATATGGATGTCCACAAGAAGAAAAGCATGCAACAAAAAGCATGCTAAAATTTGTGTGCATGAATGGTTATTAATGCAGAACAGTGTAGATCACTTATTTGTGGAAGTTCTGGGAGTAGTGATGAAAAAGACTAAAATCTTAACTGAGAATCCATTGAATATCTTCCAGTGTGACATTGTGCTGGAAAGGCTAACCTGATCCTTGAATATTTGCCAAAAAAAAAAAAAGGAGGGAGCAGACTGCATATATCATGTGTCTTTGTGTGGGCATTGCTGGAGCACCGTGTGCCATATTTTGAGAAAGACCTTCAGAAAAGAGGTTGGGCAAGAACCTAGGGCGATCAAAGGGCTGGAAAGTACCATTTATAATGAAAGACTATAATGAAAATATATTTAGCTTATTAAAGTGATGAAACTACTAGTCTGTTAATGAGAAACTGGGAGCTGTCTTCTTCCTCTGCGTTTTTGGTTGGTGTCTGTGCAGTTGAGTGAGGTGATACTGGTTTTTCAGTGCATGCAGCAGCTTAGCTAACTGGTCTCATCAGGAGATGTAGGTGTAAGGCTACCAGTTGCTTTGCCCTGAGAGACTGTGGAAGATTATTATATAGTTACTAGCTTTGCTGTAAATGTTGTGGGATGCTTTTCTCTGCAGTCTCAGTGGCTAAGTTGATCTACAAGGATATTCATGGCGGGCTGTCTTGAACTTAGGACAAATATGGCAACAAATTTCAATTTGAGGGCTAGAGCTGTTGCTGCCCTCTGACATCCTTCCTGCCTTCTGACAGATGTTACAGCCTTGAGGCAAAAACATCTAATCTGCTCATGAATCAGTTTGTGAACTGCTGCAGTTTTCAGCTCAATGCATTAGATTGCATCAGGAGGGGTGCCAATTTCAGCTATCAAATTTTAGTCCAATGTTGCATGTCTGTCAGAGACCTTGGACTCCTACAACCTACCTAAATAACTTCTTAATGTATTGTCAGATGTTTGCCATTCTCCTTCCTTCTGTCTGTGTATTTCTGCCTTTGTTCTCACACAGCATTTCATTCTAGTCTGGATTTTACTGTTCATTTTAAGATTATCTTAAATCTTTGCTTTTTCAACAGTTCCTTATCTATGGCTTAGAGAGCTTGATGTCAGTCATCATATTTCCAGAATATAAAATGCACATGATTTAAAAACATACAAAAACAACAAGAAAAGGCCCACCTGGAGGTTTATGTTCTGAACTCTAATTATGTGTAAATGAGAGCCTGTGGTTTCTGGGTTTTGTTTGGTTGGGGTTTTTGTATTTGTATTAACCTGCTAGTGTTCTGTTGTGCTTCCTCAGTCTGCAAACAGGCTGTTGAGTTTTTCATTTTGTTTCATCTATCCTGGCAGACATAACATTACAATGGCTTATTCAGCACTCCAAATCAAGACACTGTTGAAGAAAACTTTTGCTGAAGATAACTCTTCCCCAATCACTTTGACTCCTATCAGCTGTACACTACTGAAAAGATAAGGAATGCAACTGTCTACTACCAGGACTCACTGTGGTCGTAATTGTTAACAGAAGTAAATCTGAGTTGTAACTTGTCTATTTTGATTTTTTTTGGTTTTTTTAAATCTGGATATTTGTCTGCCTAGGTGAAATTCCTGAACGCCTTAATACAAGACTGGAAGAAATAAATAATTTTGGGGCTGAAATGTTTTGAGTTTATGCATGCAAATTGTCAAATAAATAATAATTTTTTTCTAATTTGAAACTGAATAAACTGTGCAGTGGAACCAAATGACTGGGGTTTTTTGAATGTAGCATATAATTACTCATACAGAATGTTTTCCCTGCAAACACATATAGTATTAATAATCAAATAAAATTATAATTAAGAGCTTCTTATTCAAACAAAATGCTGATATTCAGAATACTTTCAAATACTCTGGAGAGAAGTTATTTTCAAAATTGTGCATCTGTAGTTATTTAGTTTTTCCAGTCAGTAATGTAAATTATTCATATGAATGTTCTTTTGGAATTGAAAAATAAAACAAATTCTAGACCATCCTATTCTTCTTTAATGGGAGAAGAAAGAGTCTGGAATTGCAGTGGATATTTTTCTTTCTTAAACAAAGTGCAATTGAGAGAGAGAGCAGGTGAGATTATGTGCATCTTCTCTGACATTATTAACCCCCAAATTAATGGATTTCCTAAGCATTTTTGCTATAAATGAATTTGTTTTCATGTTGTTTCTGGACTACTCCTTCCATTCTTCAACTGGTAGAATTTTCAAGTATGCAACCTAAAATAGCTGGGAAGTAGGATTGGTCCTTTTGAAAGAGATTAAAGAAGCAATTCAGTTTTTAAATTTTGATGATTCGCTAACATCTTACAGATACCTGCTTCCAAGTGCTTCACTTAAAAAACACTCTGATGGGAACTTTCCTGTGAGTTTGGAAATTCTATTAAATATAGAGAGTTTAATGTCAAAAGTAGTAGGTAGATGCCCAGTGGCCAAGTGTTTCAAGGACACTTGCAGATCTTAGAGGGAGAAGTTCTGGCATGGTGTTCTAAAGATGTGGTAAATTGAGTAATGGCTATAGTATTAAAAGGGTTATAGCTCAGTTGTGCAGTTCTTGCACTTAAGTACATGAAATATAAAAATAGCAATTTTTTTTGTCATGTCTGTTGGAGGATGCTTTTAGGCTAGTGGCTCTGATAAGCTGCTAAAAAAGTACAACACAGACTTGATAAAATCTGTCTTGAGTGTCACAGGAATGGTACTACAAACACAATAAAGTTACAGCACTTGTTCTTAATGTTTGCAGTCTTACCTGCAGAAGTGTGGCCAGAGGGACTCCTTGTTCTGTGGTAACATGAAAATAATTTGACTAAGTGCTGAGTGCTCAGTACGTAAATAAATGGTGGATGATCCTGATATTGCAAATGACCTTTCAAAATCTGACATATAATCCATCCAGTGACATTTTGTATACTGAAAAAACAGCACTAGATGGCAAAGGTGATGAATTTCAAATGCCCTTGTTGCTCATGGACTTTTGAAGGAGTAGAGCCATTGCAAAATACGCTGAAATTGCACTCACTATGCATACAACATATGAGAAGAGACGCTTCCTCTCCAGTGGTCTCAGTATCCTCCCTGTAGTTGTGCTTTTTGGCAGTAGTGCCACATTCTTCAGAACTACCCTCCTGACATGGGAGGTCATGCTTCTGGCATAGAGCTCCACATAAAATCTCATTGCATCACTCCTTTATCTGGACCCCTCTCTCTCCTTTACTGCAGGAGATTTGTGGGTGTGGACACAACCTCTTTGCAGGTTGATTGCAGTCAGTGAGAAAAGCAGTGCTGGCTCCTATCCTTGCTTTGCTAGTGGTGTATTTCCTTGGGAGGTGACCAAAGAAGTTAAATTCCTGTGTCTGGTATACACATCATGAGGTACCAATGCAAGCTAAGGACAACCTGGAGGGAGGAGATCGGGATCTGGATTGGCTGAATGAATCTTTGGGAATAAGAGATGAAAATTAGCAATTTTGTTGCTAAGATTATCCCATTACACAGCATATGCTGATTTTTTTCCTCATTTCTCATCCTGTGTGACCTTGTATCCAAACCTTAGTCAAATCAGCAGAAGCACTGGTCTCACTGTTCCCGTTTGAAACAGCCTGTCTGTTTTTCAACAATTTGCCTTCAAGTACTCTTTCAGAATGGGCTTAGCTGAAGGTGTTTACTGTCACATTCAGTAGCTTTGTGGGAAAGATGAATTGTAGATGACTGGCAGCTCTGACATCTTACTTCTAAGGCTCTATATTGCCGGGAAGGTTACAGAGACGTAGACCAGTGGAGACAGCATTGCAGCTAAATTGCTTGGAGAGGTCACAAACATCACTGCCAGGGAGCCTCTGCTCAGGGAGTGTCCCGCTGCTCAGACAGCAATATCATAATCAGTGCCTTGCATGGGTCCACACCAGGTGTGTTTCAGAGGCAGGGAGGGTGTGCAGAGACACGGAGTGACCACACTGCTTTCTGCTTCTCAGCACTCCCGAGAAGCTGACTGCAAGACAGAGCAGCGCAGGCTGCTGTTGTGCTCTGGCTTTGCTTGGGAGGTGGTGAGTGCCCTCCTGTGCTCAGAGGTCCTGATTCCTAGGCATGTGTGGTGCTGATTATCTGGTCTACATGCACAACATCCTCCAGGCTATGGGAAAAGAGCAGTGTTGGGGAACGTGGACAGCTGAGGAGCTAGGACTAGCCTTCAGTTTAGGCACAGCTAGAAACCCCAGACCCTACAACGTCAAGAACCTTAAAACAGCACAAGTATAACAGTGATACAGACATGTTTCATTTCCCTTTTTTTCTTCTCCAAGTGTAGGAACAGTTTAACTGTCACCCAAAGCTGTAAAGGACCACCAGGTGCCAACCATCTGTTTTACTTCCAGCACATTTTATTTATTAATTTTTTTTCTGCTAGCGATGTAATTTCCCCCAGATTTCTTTACCATTTGCTTTGTATATTGTAGGAAGCAATCATGAACATAAAATTTTAGTTAAATGATATTTTTAAAAAATGCCTAAAGTTTTTTATCAAATGCACTATAAAACTTCCTACATTTATTGCAGAGAGCAGTGACACATACATAATTTGTTCCTGAATAAGCTATTTTGTAAAATGCTGGTACTTCAGTCACCTGAGCAGCGTATTAAATTGAATGCCTCTGTTCTGTGCTTTAGGACAGGGTGTATGTACTGGCTGTCACAAGACTTTCGAGCAGCTGATGGAATATATACAAGAATTGTGTATAGTGACCCCAAAATTTTAAAGTTTGTGAAAGGGAACAGACTGTACCTTTGGCTGACGTCTCCACCAAGACTCTTCTGCCTCTTTGTGTGCCCCAGCCTGGTCTGTGTCACACACGCTGTGATCCTGCAAGGGCCAGCATAGCGAACTGCCCAGCTCAGACTGTGACATCATGACTTGGAAGCCTGTAAGGGAACGGAGTGTGGCTGAAGGGCTGGCTTCTGGTTATTCGGTGTCTGCACTGTGGTTTCTAGGCCACTTCATGGCTTGGACTCAATACGTAGCCATCTATACAGTACACCTGTGCAGCACTTGTTCCTGTGGATTTGTCTTACTCAAATGCCTTCCAAGAGCAGGACACATTTGTACTTTTCGCTTCAAAGATCCCAGGGTACTCTGACAGGAGCCTTGGTATCCCTCCATTATATTTTTGTGCTTGGGAGCTAAGACACAGACACCTCTTTTTATGGGGAGTGCTTGCAAACCTGGTGCAGGTGCAGTACAAGATATTGAAAGCAAATGAGTGTGAGGAGAGATGTCTTTACATCCTTCTTACTTATGGGGAACAATAGTTTTAAGATCTGTGGGACAATGAATAAGAACAACAACATCATGTGACATCAAATATGATCTGATCAAATTTTATCCCTGGCAAGAGATGGTGTTACATTATGGTCCAAATCAAATGATCATGTCATCACAGACTAACCATCACTAGTAAACAAAAGCAGTATTCCAGGTTCTCAGAAGATACGGTCATCTAAAAGCCTCAGAGCATAAGACAGGGTGGAAATACCCTTTTTCCTCCACTGCAGAAGAATGAGACATCTGTGAGGAGTCCCACTCTGCTCCCACAGCAGACACAAGGACTCCATGACAGACTGCAGACTGGCAGTAGTTCAGTAGAAGTAGTTCTTTCAGTAGGAGCCTTTCCAAATTACTTATGACGTATTGGCAATGATGTTACCCTCAAAAAGCAGTGATCTCTGCCTTTCTTGGTTGGCTCTCTGCCAAGACTGGCGTTTTTTCTTGCAACTCAGGCAAGTGTCCTGACATTTGTCCATCCTGGCTTTAACTCTTTTCAGGAGCTGCTTGTTGTTTCCATTCTCTCTGCACTTTGCTTCCTGGCAAAATGGGCATCATCCAAAAAGTTTTCTCAGTGCTAAAGTCACCTTGAAGGATAACTTCATATCCCACTTTTTGAGGACACTGTCTTAATTGCAGCATCATATACGGGATCCCAAGAAGAAAAGGGAATTTGGATTTGGGCTAACAAGAAATGCTGAAGAGGAAATGGAGTCCAAGCTATATGGGCAATGTGAGAAAAAATGAGCTTGTGGTGTGTACCACCAGGGACAGTCCCTTCACCAGCCCCCAGTTGTGCGAAGAGCTGGGGCAAAGCCAAGCAGCAGGCAGTGACAGCACCTGTGTGCTGCACAGAGTGTCCAAGCCCCTCACTTTTCTTAAGTTTTTCTCTACCTGTGTGGTGGTGTTTTCCTGGCTCTGGCAATGCTGCCTCTCTTGCCTTTCCAGGTGTGGCTGCTGAGCGGGTCTCCACTGGTCCCTGGGGAAGGGAAGAAAGCTGATGCTGCCAGCAGCCCCTTCAAGGCGCAATGCATGCTGAGCTTTGAAGGCATGATGGCTTGAAAATGAAAAAGGACAGGAGGTGTCAGCTGATGGCAGCCACCTGTGGGTCTCTGCTGTGACATGGTTTGGTAACCCTTGCAGGCACTTGGAAGTGCACTCAATCTAATGGAGGATGGGGCTGGGATCACTTCTTGTGTCTGAGAAATTTTGAAGAAGCACAGCTTTTAAGAGAGTGGACAGGCAGTCCTGTGACATCCCGAGGAACAGACTCTGTCCAGCTGCCACTGGAATGCATTGGCCTTGGCTTCTCTGGAGGGGAATGTGTCAGCCAACAGAAGCATTTGGATTTACATTGAAAAAAACATTCAGAAGGGTTAGCCACCTCTGTAAAGATTTTTCCAATGTCTCTTCAAGGCCATGATAGTGTGGACAAGGTGTGGGGCCTTATATTAATTTAGTTTGAGAGCTGCTGCTCTGGATGAGCCCGCTTTTCGTGGGCTTTTCGTGTGTCGAGCAAATCCTGTGATGGGGGCAAAGCTCCACTGAGTTGAAGAAATAGGAAGGTGATTTCTCTGTCATCTCTGAACACCTAATCCTTGCTACTAGAGGCAATTTATCTCTGGGACTCACTGATTGTCACTTAGAAAATGCTTTTGTTTTTTGACTGAGTTGGACCAGATTGCACCTAGTGCATATAATTTTGCAAAATGGTCCCCAAGGAGGGTAGTTCATCTACCTTCGAGTTTCAAAAACTGAAGCACTATGATGCATCTGTGTAGGCAGTATACTTTGTCAGGAGTAAGGTATTTATGGATAAATGCAGTTCAAGTGGGTTTGTTAAGCAGCATTGCCTGACTCTTTGCTCATTGTTATCTATAGATTTCATGGAAAGTATTTTCACTCTAGCGGAAAGCAAGCCAATACATTTCCCTAATCCATCCCTCAATGTAAAACCAGGCACATGCACTGCTGGTATTTAATGTTTTTTACCAATTAAAGGACAAGAAATTGGAAGTTTATGGCATGTCACTTGATTTGGAGGCTACACGGTACTGTTGCCGTTGGGGCGGACACGACACGACAAATGGATGGTGCAATGGACCAGGGCAAAAAGCTGTTTATTCAACAACGCGCTCTCTTTTATACACTTCTATGTCTTATCATCATGCTACAAGTCCATTGGCCACTAAACGGCTACAATACACTAACTGGCCACTATATAACTGCAACAATACCATTATTGGTTAACTATAGCATAAACACTCAAGCATTCCAGCAAAACAACAGGTGCAGAATGTTGCTGTATTCTTCTTTCCATTGTTTAAATTTCTTAGTTCTGTTGACACTACATTCTGATGGGAAAAAACTGATTAAGTCTCTTTTCTTAGGGCTCTTTCTCACAAAGAGACACTGACTGAATCTAAATCGAACTCTGCGAGGCCCACAGACCAGCTGTCGGCCGTCACAGGTACAGCCGTGTTGGAGCAAGAACTTTGTTACGGAGATTCAAGAATAAAAGAACTTCCATGCTTTTGAACAGCCTCTAATGTTGATAGCGTTACTTAAGCAAGGTTATCCCCCTTATATGCTATGGAGAAGTTGTCCTCCAATCTGAAAAGAGACTGGAGTAGATCCCAAGGCAGTCAAGACCATTTATGCAGCATCTTGTACCTTCCTTCATCTGTTTTCTTCTTCCCCACGTTTATAGCATTAGGACTTCAATAGAGTGTTTTAAAACACTCATGTAGCAGTATTTTTCACTGGGTTTTTTTGGCAGGTGTGGTGAAGTCTAGTGGTGAGATACTGTGTGTCAGCTTTTCTTCCCCTTTCTACTCACATATGGACACAGAAACTCTAGGGATGAGTAGTTCTCACTGAATAAACAGCCACTTCTGTACCCAGAAATGCAACTTTCTGGCAAAGAAAAGATCTGATGCCTCTATAGTTCAGAAGACAGCATAGAAATGTATATATTTACTTATGTATTAGTGCATGAAGTAGCTGAATGTATAGCAATCATAGACGAAGAGGCTTTCTTGACAGCTGTTGGAAAATATATGTATTATTCAAAAATTAGCTAGAATGAAACCTTTAGGAAAGCAATTGTTTATTGCAGTCTCTAGAGAGCAGTAATTTGTGTTTTGAAGGCTTAGGCTTTACCTTTATTTTTCAACCTTTAACCCAAATCCACACACTAGGTCTTGATCCATGCAGAGCTCCGAAAGCACATGCAGTGACTTGATGGGATATAAAAGTGTACATCCACGTACTTTACGTGTAGTTGTACATACAGATGTGTAGTTGGCTACCTGCCTGCTTGAATAAGGTCAAAATTAATCAGATTTTTGGAAGGAGAGGTCATCAGTCACAAGGAAGAAAGACCCCAACGTCCTCTCTTCTGTAGAAATTAATGTGGATTAACTGTAAGCATTTTTGCTGTACTTATGCTGCATGGAGGTCTGTAAGTGCTCCAGAAAGAATCTATCAGGATGGTTGATGTAAATTTTGGTGTTTATTATACACTGTGCTATCTAATTCAGCTTCCAGGTCAGATGAATTAATAGCTTGTAATGCCACTCCACATCTGACAGTCTGTGTCAGTATGTGCCATCTTGGAAAAGGTCTCATTCCTCAGCACCCCACAGTTCAGCTCCCAAACCATCACTCTGCCCATTTTCTTGGTTCTTGATATGCAGCAGATGGAAAATACCATGAGCATCCTGGGTCTGAGTGTCAATCTGAAGACTACCACATTAAGACAACTTTCATGTTTCTACAACCTCAACTTCCATACTGAGTGAAGAAAACTATTTTTATCATGCACCTGTTTATCAGCTGATTTATTCCCTTGTGCTATACAGTGAAACCCACTGGTTTTCTGGAGGACCTCCTGAGGAGTGGAGAAATAGGTTGGTCAAAAAGTAAGTTTCATTTGCCTTTCAAAGCTGCATCATCTTTGAGAGAGGTGAATCACTGTCACTGTAAAGTAAGTATCCCATGAAATGAAATGGAAGAAAATATGTTTTCAATATCAAATTCTCTGTTTACTTTTTCCAGGACCTGAGAGCTTGATTTTGTTAGTTTTGCTTGTGAGAAAGACAGATATTCCAGGCATTGAGCCTTTTAACCTTTTTTTATACTCCAGATCCTACCTCTTTGACTCTGCACAATCTTCCCTGCACTCTGAGATTTTTTCAGTGTTTATGACTCAACCTGTATTGAACTTCTGAAACATTATGAATTGTGAGTTTCAACTTTTGGATTTAGCAGCTGTCTCTTTTGTAAATGCACTGGGTGACAAAAAAATGGATAGAACCTAAAATCTGTTTTGGGATATTATTTTAGTAAATACATTGATTATTTAATAAGTGCCTAATATCCAGAAATGGTTTGTGTTTTGCCCGTGACCATCAGCAAATGCTGATGACCTATTCTAGATACCATTCATATTGCTACTAGTCTCCTCGGTCTGTTTGCTGTGTGGTCTAGGAAGTAAAGGTATTTTATCTGTGAAAAGTTAAGGTTAGCATATCACACATAATGGGCAAGGTTGGAAAGCACCCCAGTGGGTCATCTGGTCAGCCTCCCTGCTCAAGCAGGATCATCCTAGAGCACACTGCACAGGATTGTGTTCAGATGGTTCTTGAATATCTCCAGTGAGGGAGACTCCACAACCTCTCTGGGCAACCTGTTCCAGAGCTTGGTCACCTGCACAGTAAATAAGTTCTTTCTATATTCAGATGTAACTTCCTGTGCATCAGTTTCTGCCCATTGCCTCTTGTCCTAGTGCCTGGTACCACTGAGCAGAGCCTGGATCCATCCCCTTGACACCCTCCCTTCAGATACTGATAGACACTGATGAGGTCCCCTCTCATTCGTCTCTTCTTGAGGCTGAACAGATATGCTCCAGTTCCTTAACCATCTTTGTTGCTCTCCGCTGGACCCACTCCAGAAGCTCCATGTCTCTCTTATCCTGAGAAACCTAGGATTGAACACAGCACTCCAGGTATGGCCTCACTAGGGCTGAGCAGAGAGGCAGGATCACCTCCCTCAACCTGCTGGCAATGCTATTCCTAATGCACCCCAGGATACCACTGGCCTTGGCCACAAAGGCACTGCTGACTCATGGACAGCTCGTTGTCCACAGGACCCCCACTTCCTTCTCTGCAGAGCTGCTTTTCAGCAAGTTGTTCCCCAGCCTGTACTGGTGCGTGGGGTTATTCTTCCCCAGGTGCAGGACCCAGTCAGGATTGGAGAAAGAAAAGGAATTGGAAGGCATTTTGAACATTGGAAGAATGAAATCAGTTAACATGTTCTTAACCTTAACTTCTCAAATTCTCTTCATTCTCATTTCTCCTGTAACTAGGAACTCCTAAAGCTGTTTTTCATGCATTTGACAAAACACTATTACATGCTTCATTTGCATCAATTACACAAAAATCAGAGCCGAATTGCCCTGTAAGTGGGGGTAGAATGGTGCCTGTAATGCTTCAAGAAAGCAATATTTAATAAAGACTACTCAGAAAGATCTATAGTGCTAGCACCAACCATTCCTTCTGAAAATACTGTGTTTTGGAAATATAGGAATGGAGAAAGAGTATGGAATATATTTATGGCTTGCACTTTAAAGATATTTCTAAAGAGATTAGCAGTTAATCCCATACACATTTGCAATTTCATTGCTTAGAGTATTTCTTTGAAATCACATTATAGTAAGGTCACTGAAGCCCTTTTTTCCTTTATGTTTACATGATCATCTGGAAATATTTTATGGGTGTGTTTACAGGGTTCTGAAAAAGGCAAATTAAAGGAATTGGGGAACAAGGCAGACTTTATTAAAGAGACTGATTATCATTCATAAGAACTTTTTTTCCCTAAGAATTTTCTGGCTGGTGTGTATTAATTGGCTTTCATTGGGAATAAAGTCAAGCTGTCACACTGCCTTACATGTACCAAAACAAAGTTCAAAGTTGTAGTTCAGTCTATGTTGAACTAAGCATAAAAGAGGGAAACACAAAAAAATAATGCTGCAGTACTCAGTTGGGAAACTGATTGCTAATTAAATCTGGCATAACTGTCAAAATAACTGTGCAATACATTTGAGAAATGAGACTCCAAAGTCACGTGTAAGATCTGAGCACCAGGACTTCTCAATTTACTGAAGCTGTAAACTAATAAATCACTGTCTTTAAAACAAGATGAAAGATGAGGGAAGAGCAAGAGATATTTTCACACTGTACAGAACAAAGTGTATTAATAATTGTAGTGGATATTTTAATGACATTTAATTGTTGTACTTTAAGTCTTAAACAGAGCATTTTAATGGGCACAGTAAAAATTTTGCCATTAGTTTTCAGTGCAATAAAATTAAATGCCTGATGCTGAGCTGGTATAAATGATTGAAGTCAGCAGAGTCACAGATACACTGTTTGAGACTGAAGTCCCTTATTTTGTATCAAGTGCAGCCAGCCTCCACTATGAAACATTGCAAACAGCAAAACATGCGGTGTAAAACCTGGAGGGTGGGAATGGCATCTTTTGGGGAGGAGACTTGGAGGTCATCATTACTGGCTGAGGTTTGCTTGTCTAGGGGCTAATGAAAACTGACAGATTACTCCTCAGGAAAAAAATATCTCCTCACAAAAATAACAACCATGCAAATTAATATGATACACAAAGGGGGTGAAGATTTATGTGACTGTTTCCCTCATCCCTTTCATCTGGCTTCCTTTTTTTGTGCTGCTCCCTAATGATGCTCATTTGTCTGCTTCACTGTCTGCTGCCTGCCCTTCCTCTCACGCCACTCCTCAGTGCAGGGCTCCACTAGTGCTGGGACATACGGGCCCGCATCTTCCTGGCCTCTCTCGATCCCCACTGGGGTGGTTTTGATGGCAGTCGAGCTGCAGCAGCTGAGGAAGCTTTTTTGCCCATCCCTTCAAGCTGCTTCTCTGCCGGAGTTGCTGTCCTCACAGCACAGGTGCCAGGGCGGGCTGCAGCCCTGCACTGCAGCTGCAGCAGGTCATAGCCTGGGTGTTGTGTTGGTAGAGCAATCTGTGACTTGCTGAGCCAGGAGTGGTTTACTGCCTCCTTGGCATGAGTCAAGCTCTCATTTCTGTCCCACTGTGTTGCACCCAAACTCAGCTGAGAAGTAATGCAGGTACCTTTACTTCCATCCTCCTTCTTACAGTCCCTCCCTATCATCTCTGCTCTGGTGCATCAGAAATAAGATTTTGGCTTCTTAGAACAAGCCCTGGCTTTCCACTAAAAGTGCAAGATGTTAGTCTTTTTGGAACGTTGTGAGATGTGTAATGGAAAATGTGTTTTCTGCACTTAACTGGAGATTAATTAATCCTAGGGCTTTTTCGTTCCTTCTGGGAATGGAACTATCAGCTACTACTGAGGATGATAGGCAATTGCCAAGAGATAGCCTGCTTGATGAAGTGAGATGTATGGTGGATTTCTCTGAAGATTCTGAAATTGAGCAAGATCTGTTTATGAAAAAATGAAGCAAATGGGAGGAAAGGGAGGAGAACTGAAGAAAACCACGTCATTGCCCCCATTGTACCTCAAAGCCAGGAACAGCTCACCCTGAAGGCTGTTGTAAAGTGGTTGGTTAACTGTTGTATCTGCTCTCAATCTAAAGTAGCAGAACATATGTAAAATATACATGTGGTAGGTACACACATAGACACGTGTACACGTGTCTATGTAGTATGATAGCTGATGCACTTTTTATTTAAATATGTGATATAACATACTGATAAGCTTAGGCCTGAAGTTTGAGCTTTTCATAGCACAGTGTAAAGGGCTGTTGTGGTAAAAAACCATCAGCATTAGATAACTTGCTAAATTCCTTACTCAAGTATGGGAGAACTATTGCAAATAAGTGCTTGTTTAGTTTCGTTTCTGCACATTTGTGGCTTTGTATTTTGCAAAAGTGTTTTCTGCCTTGTGTATAGCAAATAGGAACTTTTATTTGCTTTCACGTTAAGAGATATGAGCTCACCTTATGAAACAAAGCTGTTTTTAGACATTTCACCTTATGAGAGGAAGCTATTTTTAAGGTCACTTTCAAATCAAGGCATCCCTTTCCTGCATATATTGTCATTTTTGAAATAGGAAATTGAGAAACCTAACAACTCCTTGACTTCCCAGAGCATTGCTCTAGGTTGGGAAGGGTTTAAGAGTGATGGACATGTTTTAAAAGTAGCTGCACGTGTTGATTTGTAAAATACTGGTGTGGGAGCCCAAGAGGTCGATGGGTCTTCCTGTGACCAGCTGAGCGCAGGGAAGCTTCCTGACCTGTGGCAGCATGTGGGCATGCATGTAAAAGTGTTGTGGCAGTCACACTGCTAGATGTTTGAAGAGGCTTGTGAAGTCTGCTGTTGAATAAATATGATGAAATTTTTCATGTTCACTAAAGATTTGTGAATGTGAAAAATATTTTAAGCAAAAGTTGCCACAGTCTACAGTAAAGACCTCCAAACTCTTCCACGGACTTGTGTCCACTCTTTTGACAAAGACTCCTGTTAAATACTGAGTGAGTGAGAAAAAACCCCCAACCTATCCATCCTTGGTAGGTCTACCTCAAGGCAAAAGACTTCAGAACCTTCATATTACAAAAGAATAAAAGAACTGCATAAATTGCTCATGCTTCTTGCAATTGAACAATCATTTGGTTTTGGAAGGTTCAGCAACTCAGCATATGCTGTTACTTATACCTTTGGGTCGTATCTGACAGTCCCTTGAGTATTATCCACTTGATTCAGTCTCTTTTGCAACAACTGGTGATCCTTTTAATATATATATATATATATATATGTAATATGGAGTTGATATAGCCAAGAACTCTTTTCTGTCTCATGGAGAAACTTCTTTGCCAGCTGGAGACACTTGTGTTCTGCTGTGTTTGTTAAACTGCTGGCCTAGATATTGCTGAAATAGATAGCTTTGGGGTGACAGGGGGATATGTATGTACCAAAGACATTTACCACTTGTTTGCTCTAGATTACGCATAGAGACAGTGGATGAAAAAACCCTAGCATATATTCTTTTGCAGTCACAGAGAAATTTGCCTTGTAAGTCAATGGACTGCTAGGGTTTTTTATTGCTTTTTTTTCCTTTTCTAGTCTATTTTTTAGAAGCTGAATATTTAACAAATACAATGTAAAACTTAATCTGAAGAAATTTTCCTCAGAAATGCACTCTGCCAAAAGCAGTAAGCAATGTGATGTGTGCCCTGTTCTCCTTTCAGGACGAGAAAAATAAACGAAGGTGTTTTGAGATATATACATATTGGTGTAAAAATACAGTAGTTGTGCAAAGCCAACTTTATGCTGCTTTTGATAATGGAATAAGCATTCAGGATGGATACCACAGCTCTGATATGCAAGCTAGGAGTGTTAAGTGGCAGAAAGATAAATTGGTTATCCAGAATGATTCACATGTCCTGTTTGCCACCAGCTGATGTACCTTCATCATTCTCCCCTGAGACTAATAGTGATATTTTCCATTGTCTTTGTGCTTGTGAAAGACCCTGAGCTGAATTCAGGGATTGCAACAAGATAAATCTATTTAAAGCAACATAAATCACTGATAAGACTTGGGGCTACTTTCTTTCTCTTATTTTTTTTCTTTTTCTGTACAGTTTCCTGGAACCTGCCCTGTCAGTGTGTTAGAGTGAATGCTATGTCCATTACTGGTCAGACCAGTAAGTTTGCTGAAATGCTTCCTCTTCACTGAAAAGAACAGCAACCATCACTCCATAGCTTGGAAGAAACTGAGAAATAGTTGAACTCTATACTTTGTGGAAAGTCTGTTCCAATCTTAACTGAATTGGATAAAAACAACAAAAGCAGAGACTTATCTCTTCACAGTTCCTTGAAAACATTAGATTTTTTTTAATACATAATGTTAGAATAGTGGCTTTTAGCTAATACCTTTATAAAATCCAGTTATCCCTTGCAACATGAACTAGGACCATGCAGTACCCAATGAAAGGGAATAGCTTTCAACAGAGTGACTTTGTTTGCAGTGTGACAGTGACACACAGGTTTGATGTAGGATTGTGAGACAGACTTCACAGAGCAAGTACCACGCAGATCCTACGAGTGCTTCAGGTGTAATGGGATGAAAGAGCCCACAGGTTTGGAATGGATCAGTACTGTCTCTGCTCATGCTATTTCAGAAAAAGCTGTCAATTTAGAGTACTTTTAGCACATGTTGGATAAATGCAAATAAAAGTGTTGGGTATCTTTTTTATTGCTACTTTGCAGACTACAATCACTGATGTATTCAAGCTACAACCTTCCCTCTGCCTATTGCATCATGATAAAATTGGGTAGGAAGTTGAGCAAAGATTCCTTATTCTCTTAAATTCCATTGCTGTTTTAAAATTCACCTTTGTACCCCAGGGAGCCATAAATTCTCTGAATAGCTCTCAGGAGTATATTTGGGATTTTGGAGAATATGGGCACAATACTTCTGGAGAGGTCTCCAACATCCCAGAGAGGTACCCTATATGTGCACAGGCTGGTTATATGACATGCACAGTAAAATCCAGTCAGAGTCTTTGAACACATGGCACAGCAACAACTGTCTGCCTGCACAGATGGAGTGAATGGGGTGATTTATCTGTTCATGTGCAGCAGCAGCTTCCGAGAAACACCACAGGCAGTATGGCCATGGAATTACATGTAAGATGCTAGCTGGGATGAACAGCCGTTCCAGTACTGATTAATGTGATCTGATGACCATTCCAAGCAGGATTTCATCCTTATACTGAAAGATGACATTAGCACTCTGTTATCTGCCTATATGATATTGAGCATAATAGGAACCTGGAGCTAGGTGTTAACAAGATAGAGGGAACTACTAACTCATATTCAGTCTTGAAAATTACCTGGTCATGGGAGGCTGGGCTCAGGGTCTCAGCAAGTTCTCTCCTGGGAATCATTGATTTATTAAGACACTGAAGAATCACAGAATCACAGAATATGCTTAGTTGGAAGGGACTCATAGAGATCATAGAGTCCAACTCCTAGTCCTGCACAGCACCAGCCCAGAGTCACACCATGTGCCTGAGAGCATTGTCTAAACACTTCTTGAACTCTGCCAGGCTTGGTGCTGTCACCACTTCCCTGGGGAGCCTGTTCCAGAGCCCAGCCACCCTCTGGGGAAAGAATCTTTTTCTAATATCCAACCTAAACCTCCCTGACACAGCTTCAGGCCATTCCCTCGGGTCCTGTCACTGGTCACCAGAGAGAAGAGATCAGTGTCTGCCCCTCCTCTTCCTCTCACAAGGAAGTTGTAGACTGAAGCTCCCAGCTGTCAGGAGTAATTTCTTTTGTTGCTTTAGTCAACCATTTTCCAACTGCCTCTACTTGGCAATTTTCCCTACAGACCTTATGCTTTTATCAGGGTAGAAGTAAAAAATATATTATTAGGAATAATAATGGCAACCATATCACAATCATGACATTACACTTAATCAAATAACACTTGCCAATATTCTTTTAATCCACCACCTGAAAGCTTAGAATCTTCCAAACTTTTCTTATTTAACTAAAATTACTATGTTTTAACTAACTCTTTAATTTTTCATTGATTTCCTTAAGTTCAGCAAAACCTCATAAGGTTAAGTTCCACAAACTAATGGTGTGTTGGCTGAGGGCCCTTAAAAACCTGTACAAGTCTCTCCTGTTATGGGGGGCTTTATCTCAAAAGCTACTGTTTGGTTCAAAGACCTGTACTGTTGAGTGGGGCAGCAGATTTATCCTGGTGGGAGAAATGAACAACTTTACTTTTACTGTAAAGCTCCAGGCATTATAGACAGCCAGGTAATATCCTTACTCTGCTTAAATCACTGGCGAAATGTCTGCTGACTTCAATAAAGCCAGGATTTCATCCACGACATCTTTAATAATCTGTGTCAAAATGAGATCAGTTCTTTGTTCTGAGTGGAAAGATGTGAAATTGTTCTGAAGTGGAAAATAGACAAGTTGCCAGTAACTAAGAGACATCACAGAATTTGAGAAGCTTCCATCTGGGAAACATCTTTGGTTAGTCTTCCATATATATAAAAAATATGTTTCCCAGCTAATTAACTAGGAAAAACCCCAATTCTTCTGGTGGGTATATCCAGTGCTCAGACTATGACATAAAATCAGCTAGTCTACCATTGCCAGAAATACTGCTGGAATTTTGACTTGCATTGAAGTATCATCATGCCCCTTTTTCTTTGATCTGCACATCAGTCTGTATGTGTTGAAAAGAAACCTAAGATACTCTCTACTATATTAATTCATATAATCTAATAATATGGCAAGATATCTCATGGAATAATTAAGGCTAGCAGATAGGCATTGAGTTTCCAAAAACTTGACCTCCAATACAGAAAGTAAAGTATATACCACTGTTAATTTTGGCTTAGATTAACTGGCAGTGAAGTAATAACAGACAAAATATGATATTTTAAAGTCCTGTGAGTAAATAACTTTTCTGCGTTCTTTGAGAAGTCAGTAAAGTTAATGTTACAAGAAGAGACAAATCTAATTTCAAAAATGTATGCACCAAAGTTCACAAGTTTTCCATTAATTATGTAAACTAATATTATTAAAGAACTACAAGGATAAATGAAGTTCTCCAATCTTACTATAATAAGGAAGCAGTTATTAAGTTATCAATGCATTTTTATATCAATAGATAAGCCAGTCAGGCTCTCTGGTAAGTTTTTGCCATTCTGTAGACTTCTAAACATATATATATATATA
>WBMZ01015191.1:0-65434 GCA_013400975.1 Atrichornis clamosus
CGTGTGAGGGGCGGGCGGGGCGGGGCCGGGCCGGAGGCGGCGGGCGGGGCCGCGACAGTCCGTGCGCGCTCGCCTTCCGCCTCAGAGCACAGGGGCGGCCGCGGTCGGGCCTGTGTCGGGAGCGGCTGTGGCACCGCCGTCGCTGCTGTTCGGCTGCGTAACTCTTGCCCCGACCCCTCCCTTCCCTCCCCCTCGGGCCCAGCGGCGGCGATGGGTTCCCGGGCATCCACACTGCTGCGGGACGAGGAGATCGAGGAGATCAAGAAGGAGACTGGCTGTGAGTGCGGGGCCCTGTGTGCGGCGGGACGGGGCGGGAAGTGCCGCGGGGGTCGGCGGCCGGACGGGCCTGCTCGTAGTCCCTTGGGCTGGGGGGGCCCTGCTCCGCGCGGCCGCGGTGTTCGCGTCGGGGCAGTGCCCGGTCCCAGACACCCACAGCCACCGGAGCCGGACATGTCTGGCAGGCCCGCGGAAACCTGGGAAATGCCTGTCGGTTCCCCCCCACCGCTATTGGTAGCAGCAGCGAGATCCAAGTGGGATGGAAGGGAAGAAGTGCTCTTGGTGTCTGCAGCATTGTATTCGGTCAGAGGTAACTCCTTGGGTTTTGAAGAGTCGTCTGTTTCAATGTCTGGCGCTGGAGTTTCTTTCCCGTTTTTAGCACGAAAAAACTGTCTTTGGATAGTAATTTTTTTCCCCAAGTGTTATTTGTTTCATGGACTAGTACTAAAGTTACCGTAAGGGTATTCAGAATGAATGCTGAGTACCATTTAAACCATAAAGAAGGTAATGCAACTTGTGAGAGACAGGTGTGGTTAACTTAAAAAAAGTGAAAATTCCTGAGCTAGTCAGTAAATGGGAGAGCGTTATTCAAGCTGGACTCCTGTAGATACTTTACCCTGCAGTGTTTGATCGAATTGTTCTCCATAAACATAAAATACCTTAGAGGAGGTTAAACTCCAGTGTTGTTAATTTGACTGACAGAATGATTGCCTATCCGAGAATTCAAGCAAATAATGATAGCAAATGGAGGATGCCCTCCTAACTAGTTGGGGAGCAAAGGTCATAGCATCATAGTTATTGCTTTGCTGTTTGTTCTCTCAGGAAGCTTTTCAGGTAAACATGGTCTGCCCAGCGAACATTTTTCTTCTGCATATGCTTGCTGCTCTGTTCTTGCTACTTGAAACTTTCATCAGTTTTGTTTCCAATATAAATGGTATCATGTATTCTTCTTAGATATTAGTTTATTTGTGTCAGGAAAATGAGTGGCTGCAGAAAAGAAGTAGAAGAAAATTAAGACTGCACTGGTGCTAGTGTAGTAGCAGGCTGAGTGAGTTAACATAGATAGTTTCCATGATCCTTTTTCCATCTGTCATGGGAACTTTCTACAGGAAGGCTGTGATAAACAAGGAGGAATGTCAAAGTCTGCTTATCCAGCAATAACTTACTGTGGCTTTTTTCTTTTTAATCACAAAGATTATGGAGCAAAGGTAGCCTCCTCTCATTTATAAAGGTGCTTCAAAATCCAAACCCCAAATCTGGAATATTTTTCCAAAAGGTTTTTCTCATGTTGCTACTTGATTTATTGTCTGTGGTGATTTATTCCTAAAATTTTGCTTACATGATAGTTAAATAATTAAGATAGCTGCATAGGCATCCTAAGCAATAAAACCCCTTGACTCTAGTTAGCCTCTGAATGCTTTCTTGTATCATCAAACTGTGATCAAAGTTATGATCAGTGGGTTTCAACTTTGTGACCTGAGTTTCGTTCGTTTTGCTGTGTTTTTATCTAGTCAATTTTATAAGTAATACCGCTTTGTTAATCAGCTGTTGCTAATCTCTGACTCATGCTTGCTTGTAAGTCATCACAGTATGTCTCATTGACTTTATCAATTATTTTTTTCTTTTCCCCAGCCTGTAGCTCCAGTCTAGGAACATGACTTTTCTCTGCCTTTTATGCTTCTCTAGGTAGATGGAAAATTCCACAAGGTGTTAGCTCTGCTGTACACTTCATATAGGTGAAAATATTTATACAAGGTGGGAACAAAACCCAGACACTGGTTATTGGGATCAGAGTTCACATGGAGAATGCTAAGTTAGTGTTACTATATAGACTGCTGTGGTTTGTTGGAGACTTGATGCTGGTGGTAGTTTACCTACTGAAGAGTTTGAGAAAGGGACTTTGTAGACATGAAACAGTCTGGCAGCATTATGAGTCCGTCTTGATGGTCTGGTAAGTGCTGCCAAGGATTCTTTTTTTGGCCTCTTTACTGTGAAACATGTCTTCTACGAAGCACAGGATATAATATTTTAACAATTTGGTTGAGTTCAGCTTTGGAATTACATAACTTCTGTTCAGTTTTGTATAGCACAAAACTGAATAGCTAATGATACCGACAGCAGTGAGAAACTGTTAATGTTCTTTAGCAGAACAGATGAAAAAGATGTCTTTTAGGGGACTTGAAGCATAGTCTTTCAAAAGCTATGCAATGACAATCTCTTGAATGAAATTTGTTTCTGTTAAAGTTCTATTTTTTTTTAAATTTTGTGGTAGTGGAAAGCACTTTGTAGCATAAGTTCAGAGACATCTGCAAAGGTAATGCATCAGGTTCTCAGTAGCAGATGCAAAGCCTGTAGTTGAGAGTCCTAAATCTCACATGATGTTGTATGGAAATTGTTTGCTTTCCATGTAAACATTTTGAAATTTGACTGTGAAAACACGTTGAAGTCATCCTAATTGCTTTTGTATTTCAGTAACAACTGTAAGAAAATAGATGACAGGCCCAAGATATTGCTTGTCTGCATTTTGCTGCAAGCTTTTGGAAAGCTATTGGAACGTAACAGTATTCAAACTATTTGCTTCACACCCTTTGTTTCCATGTTTTGAAGCACTCTATCTAAGAATTAATAATAAATTAATGCTTATACCTGAATTTAGGAAAGAAAATATTTGCATGGTAGCAGGTGATAGATTTGTCTGATGGATGTTTATATATTTTTCTAAGTATATAAATACATTTATATGAGTTTATGCTACTGTTTTAGACAAGGGTGTCTAAACGCTAAAAGCTTTACAATGATTTAACAAAAGTCAAATAGAGGGTACAACTCCTAATTTAGAGGTTTTGACCCTAAATTTTTATAAGGATCTTAGTGGGGTGGCCATATAGATAAAATGGTGTTTCAGCTAGCTTTAAGGCTTAACCTTCAATTTTCAGGAAGCAGTCATAAATTGCAGATCTTAATTGTCCTATGGTATGCAGGAGAGTCTTTATTTTTGCATGGAAATGCAGTGAAATATGTCAGTGATGCAGCTTTTGTGAGGGATGAAAGCCCAAAGGAAATTACAACTGAATACAGTGGTGGACCTGAATCATCATCCTTTCTCATAAAGCTATGATATTCTTTTTGTCTAGTATGACACTAACGAAAATATAACTTCTCCTGTCAACAGCTGCGTACTGTTTCTCACATACTAGCTGTTACAGGGATGTTCCAAAAATGGAGATGCTGATATTAGTTTGGGAATGGTAGTTGAGTAGAATTCTCATCACCTTCTTTGTTTACAGGGAGGAGTGGGAGTATGAGGCTTCTAATAGGAGATCTAACCCCAGCCTTCTTTTTTCACCATCAGTTGTTGTTACAGTATCTAAAACATTAAATCAGAAATGCAGGTATTTGAAGACTTTAGAATACCGGTACTTGTTTTCTCTGTGTGTTGCTTAACTTGAAAGTGAGCAAGCTGCCCAGTGTGATGGTAGAGAAGTTGCCTTAGGTGGAACTGAGCAAATTGCCCAATGCTGTGCAAAGAGTGAACGTTGCCGAGGAGACAAGAAGGTTGGGGTGGGGTGGGGAATTTGTGAAAACGCAGTTGCTGGCAGGTCATGCTAGAGGAGGGAACTGTTGAACCTAAACAAATAGCCTCGAGAAAGAACAAACCTGAAAAAAAATTTGCCTCGCTTGTCACAGATCAAACAACTACTGTGCAGCCTGTCCCCAAATAAGTTTTAGCAAGTAACAAAACCATTGTGCATGTGCTAGTGAAGGCTTTTTAAACAACTAAATCTGAAAATGACATTAAGTCCTAGTTTAACATTGTAGAAAATCACACCTTTACTGAGTAAACATTAACGTTCAGTTCAGTCTTATTTCATGTATTTATTAACTTCATCAGAAGAGACTGAAAAGCCAAGATCTCCTGTAGGGTCTTACTGTAGTTTAACCCCACCTGACAACTAAGTACCACACAGTTGCTTGCTCACTCCCTGTCAGGGTTGGATGGGGAAGAGAATTGGGGAGTGGAAGGAGCAGGGGAAGAGGGAAGGTAAAACACATGGGTTGGGATAAGAACAGTTTAATAATTGAAATAAAGTAAAATATAATAATAATAAAAATGTTAATGATAACAATAATACTAATTGTAATGAAAAGGGGAGAGAAACAGTGGTCAACCCCTCTCAGACAATCCACTCAGTTTATACACTGGACATGAAGTTCTATGGTACAGAATATCTCTTTGGCCAGTTCAGGTCAGCTGTTCTGGTTGTGCTTCCTCTCAGCTTTTTGTTCACTTCCTCACTGGCAGAGCCTGGGAAACTGAGAAGCTGTTGGCATAGGATAAACACTACTTAGCAACAACCAAAACATCAGTGTGTTGTCAACATTATTCTCATATGAAATAAAAAAACCCACAGCACTGTACCAGTTACAAAGAAGAAAATGAAGTGTCCCAGCTGAAACCAGGACAAGCATTCTTTCAGTGTTAAAGGAATTGCTGTTCTACATAGGTTTATCCCACTCGTATCATGGACTAAAGATCTAGTTGTCTAATATCTTGGGTTGTCTAATATCTTGGTAATGTTGACACAATTATGCTGAACTTATTATTGGCTTTGAAATTTGTGTTTCAAATTGCAGATTTAAAAAGTCTGCAATAACTTTCTGCTTGCTTTGTGTCCCAACTCCTTCTCAAATTTCTTTAGAAATAGGCTTTTTAATTATTAATTCAGTGTCCTAGAAGCCTGGAAAATGCTTCTGTGAGCAACTGGTTCATGGGTCAGGTGCGAAGGGTTACAGTGAGTGGGGTGACATGAGGCTAGGGACCTGTCACTAGTGGGGCTCCACAGGGCTCCATTTCAGGGCTGGTTCTCATCAACATCTTCATAAACAACTTGCACGCAGGACTCAAAGGTATATTAAGTTTGCCAGTGACACTAAATTGGGAGGAGCTGTTGACTTCCTTGAAGGCAGAGAGATCTTAACAGAGGGCTGGGCACCATAATATTGCTGGTCTAATTCAGGATCTAAAAAAGACTATTAAATTTAATAATAACTCTATCATTGGCTCCAAGTTCTGAAACAAAGCCTTTCTCCTCTCTGCTCTCTGGTGAGCAGTGATAGGATCTGAGGGAACTGCATGAAGCTGTGTTGGGGAGGTTTAGGTTGGATATCAGGAAGAGGTTTTTCATCCAGGGAGTCATTGGGCACTGGAAGAGGCTCCCCAGGGAAGCGGTCACAGCACAAGGCTGACAGAATTCAGGAGGTGTTTGGACAGCCACGTGGCGTGATTCTTGGGGTGGTCCTGTGCAGGGCCAGGAGTTGCACTCAAATGATCCTTCTGGGTCTCTTCCAACTCAGGTTATTCTATTATTGTATGAACCTCAAAATGTTTAGATGCTGGCAGCCCTGTAAAGGAAGAAAGAGTAAAGTAAAACATCAAGCCTCTCTGACCACTTTCCAGATGCAGAGAAACTGAGTACACTTTCCATCTTTAGGTGGAAAAAGGACGGTGGAAGTAGAGTTAAGCAAATGAGAAGATACTATAGCAGAGGTCTTCCGTGTCATGGATGATATAGAGGTCATCAGTGTAGCCTGTGTCCAGATTATTTCTAGCTGTAAAGGAATTAAAGGAAATAAAGTGGAACTGTGAATGAAAAATATTTTTTCTCCTTAATTGACATTTACTGAGTCAGATGACCAAAAATAGAAGTGGATAGAAGACAGTTAGACAGATTTTTGAAGAATGAGCTTATCTGTAGATTCTTGGCTATTAAGCTGTGAGATATAGCTCATGAAGTCCCTAAATGCTGATTGTCATGTGCTTTCAATTTAACTGGTTCTGTGTGATCTCTTTTTTGTATACAGCTTCTGGCAACAGAGTAGTTCAGTGTAATGAGGTCTGCTCCTATGAGGAATCATTGACATGCTAATTTGTCTGCTTTCTTTTTTTCTTCAGTCTCCCACAGTCAAATCACTCGCTTGTACAGTCGCTTCACCAGCCTGGACAAAGGAGAAAACGGCACTCTTAGGTGGGTATTGTCACTAATTCAGCTATACTTGCATTGACACCTCTGCAGTGGTGGCTTGCTGTTGCAGTATGTCTGCATGTTTTTCTTATTGGTAAATCATTGAGGCTGTTTTAACAAGTTCTTTCATGCCTACTGTCTACATGGACATTCAGGTTTCTTGTCTTTTATGAAAAGTTTTATTCTTGAACTGAGACGCTCTAAGTACCTTCTTTACTGTAGTGTAGAAGGTTTGTAGCATTTAATATAAGAAAGGTCAGATTTGGTACTCAAAGTCTTACAAAAATGTTCAGAATTGGTAAACAACACTTTTAGATTGTTATTTCTCATCTTTCTTTATGTGTTGCTTTTAATATTTATTACAAGAATGGTTCTGCTGTGTCATCTTTATCCTGGCTTTCATAACAAAAAAAGATATGTTCTTACTTGTTTCTGATATCCAGTGTCTTTTAACTATTTGGATGTGCAATCCGTTTACTATACTTAACTTTGCACCTCTTGTTGAACACCCATATCCATTAGTATGCTCAAAAATAAAAAAAGAGCTGGAACCAAGTCACTGTGACTAAAAAAACATTCTGTTCTTTAAAGTGGTAGTGCAGGATATTCTGAGATCTTTAGTGTTTGTTTCCTGTCTGCTGTTTGAAAACTACAGAAGTGAACTGGTTTCTTACAGCTTAATCAATTAAAGATGAGTCTTTAGGTTTATCTGCAAAATATTGTTCATTTTGATGGACTGGGTCTGCTGGAAAGAGTGTTCTCAACCAAAAGGTAAACTCTAATGAGATGATTGCTTGTTAAAATATATCTCTGCCTGCTGTCAGTGTTCTCCAGCCTTCCCTACTCTCATGGATTTTGTTTCCCATTCACCATATATTCACAGTGCACAGGAAAGCTGGAGAAGAATGCAGGAGGGAGTAGGAAGGGGAAAGGGACTTTGTTGTAGCATAAGATATGAGACCTGGTTCTTACGGAGTTAATTTCTTTCAAAGCAACTCTATCCCAGTCAAATCCAGTAAATACAGATTTGGGGATCACCTGAGGTTTTGTATATGATCTTGTAAAATATGACTGTAGGATGCACTATAAACCCAGAAAAGCTAGGCATACCTATAAACCAACCTAACTGTTATTCTAGAATCACCTCTTAAAAGATCAAAGTGTCAAGTTGTAAGATACATAGTCTTTGGCAGTACTTTTAGCTTATTACAGTTTCCTTTCCTGAAGGAAATGCGCAGTTCCTTCGGATGCCACAAACTGCTGACTTCTCAGTATTTAAGTAATTGGATGTGGAATTGTATGGTAAACAGGACTATGTAGTGATTCTTTTGGATTAAAAATACTCTACCTCCCCTTTTGGCTTGTGTAGATTTTGAAGCTGACTGATTCCAGTGATTTGGACTGTGGCTGTACTGTAAATTTCCAGACCTGCATAGCTGAAGGGATGACTAAACGGATTGTGCGTGTGTAAAGAATTGGCTTGGGATGGGATATGCAGGAACTTCTTAAAGCTCACCTGACACTAAAGGCAGTATATTGTATAAAGTGTAGCATTGGCAATTCTGATGTAGAGATCAGCTGATGATATTGTGGGTAAGGTTAATACTTCTTATGTCTTAAATTATTTGGAAAAGAACATTAACAGCCTTTTCAAACTTTACATGTGGGTTTAATATTCACTGATGAATAAGGGTGATTGCTACCAGATTAGTCTAGCACAGTTTGAACGTAGCACATGTTCTTCCTCAACTCTTCCCTCCAACACTAAATTCATTTACTGATTCCATAAAGTTTGTATAAACTTCAAAGTTATTCTATTCAGTTTTTGTAAGAGGAGTAATTGATTAAATACGCTATGAATGTCTGTTGCACAATGCTTAGTTTCACAGTATTATGCATCAGGAGGAGTTTGACTTCCATTGTTGATAATCATGTGGTAATTAGGAAAGGAAGTGAAGGTTGGTTGGAAAATCCTAGGAACTGTGCCAATTATGATCCCTTAACTTGCAGTCTTGGCCCCTAAGCATAGCCCACTCTCAAACATGTCTGACCTAAGAGTGGCGTTCAAATTTTTAAATTTGTTCTGGTACCCACAATATGCAGAAACTATTCCGTTTGTTAATGGAAAACTACTTTCTGAAAAATAAAGAATGAGGGAAGAGTAAGAACTACAGCTTGGAAGGTCATAGATGTTCATTTCTGAAATACAGATCAAAGAGAACTTGCTACTTTAAGACAAGTAAGACGAAGTTATCACTTGCTTACTACCACCAAACAGTTTAGAAGGTATGTCTTCTGTTTGTTTCCTGTGAGCAAGAGTTATTGTTTCCGTAAGGATGACTTATACCTTTGGCTTACAGATCAAACATGACAAAATCACTCATGTGACAATGATTAGGAAAAGAAATGTTAGGCAGTTCTTTATGGCATGAAATAAATCTTTAAATGTGTACTACCCTTCTGAAGAAGGTCAAGGTAAAGAACACTTTTTACAGAAGATCTGGTACATGATGATTAATCCTGGTAGTTCTGGAACTATAATCAAAAGCAGAAATCTTTCCTAGCCGGATGTTTCTATCCAGTGAACCTATGTGCAGTTTCAATGCAGTCTGTTTTTAGAATTACATAAATGAAATATTAGAGATGGTTATTGATGAAGACAGAACTTCATAAGCTTTGTCTTTGCTTCCTTTTCCTTCCTTTCTCATACTTATTCTGTAAATGACTACAGCCATTTTTACCTGTCAAGGTAAAAATGTCAGGTTTACCTTTACCTTTCTTTAGAAGTGTAGAAATTTTAAGTATTTTTCCTTATCTTCACTTTTCCTAAACAAAATGAATAAGTTCCTTCAGACTTGTACTATTTGAACAAAGCCACATTGTAAAAGACAGGACAAAACTGTTCTTTTGAAAATTGTTTTGTCACCTTTGATTTCAATATTATGACATACTGAGTTACCAAAACAAAAGGTTGATACCCTTGGGTGTCCATAGCTATATCTAAATTATGAAGTTTGGAATATACTTGTTCTGTCTACATCCTAACTATAGCTCAGGAGGAAACCAGTGTACACGTTTTCTTATTTACATGCTGATTTCCAATATGAGGAAATAATAGTATAGTATGAACAGGATAAGTATGTGATTGCTTCAGTGAGTCTCCTTGTTGGCCTGGTACTGAAGTGTACACCACACAAGAATACCTTTGTTCCAAAGTTTATCTACTACTAAGTAGCTCTAGACAGACATGTATAGAACTATAAAAGAAGATACTTACCTAAACTGACATTTTTGCATGTAACTTTTGTATGGAACCTCCCACTTAAGAGTCGTTTCCTCTGCGTTGGGGAGGGTTAAGCACTTCAGAAGTGCTTTTTACTATGCAGTAATTCGTATAACCTGGTAAGTGTGGAAAGAGGAAGGAAGGACAAGTGTTCTGAAAGCTGGTACGTACAGAGAATAGACACACTGAGCTGTGTATGCATATCTCATGCTTATGAATGCTGTTCACAAGACTGTGTCTTCTGGAGTACTTGAGAAAGACTCTGATCCCAAGAGAAGTGTAACATGAGCTAGGCAGGCCATCTGTCAGTCTTTGTCAGCTAACGGAACCATCTCTGTCTGGAAAAGTGTCAGGTTTGTTCTTACTAGGCCAGACTGATATTGCAAGATTGCAAAGTAAAACATAAAAGCTAGCTCTCTGAATGTGGAATTCTTTTGCTTAAGAAAATGCAAAGCATTTTCAGCTTTATCTAAAATAGGAAAGACAGGAAGGATATGGGTTTGGATTGGAAAAGACAGGGTACAAAAATAGTCTATTCTTCCATTCTCAACCATACTTTATGCATGCTGCCTTTCTTCTTTCCTGCTGTATTGCTCATCTAATTATCACCTATTTGTGTACTTCTTGGCCTAATGTTTATGAAACAATCAGTGCTCTGATAGTTAAACAATTCTTAACATTCATGTAGAGCATGTGTAAGGATGGAGTTCGATGAGATGGCTGACGCAGTCCTAAAAGAGGGGAATGTCTGCATTCTTTCCCCATAACTTGTCCAGGATTACAGCTCCTTGTTGTCAGCCGTGATGCTCTTAGATTTTTTGAAGGTTTTGTACTGCCTCAAGTTGCAAATTCAACAGAAAGATAATTGGGAAAAGGGAGAGGAGGAAGGTAGGGAGTTTTTTAAATGGTCATTAGACCACCAAAAGGTTAGATGAATGACAAAGGTGATGTTAGCAAGGGAAGGGTGCAATGCAACCTCTTCAGTAGTAACCTGTTAAATCTGTTTGACCAACTTGCATGGTACACCTTATGGCCTTTAATTATTTCCCTTCTTCAAGTAATTTCTTGTTACCTGTATCCTCTGGGCATCTTTCCTTTCCTCTACCACTTCTGATTTGCATTTTTGTGGGTTTTTTTTCCTTTCCAATATTTTACTTTCCCTCAGTTCTAGATAGCCCTACCTTTCTCATCCCTGGTGAGGAAACAGTGCTTTGCTATCATCTAGAAGTAACAAGGATGAACAACTAGAAAGGGGAGAAAATATGGGTCTTGTAGGTTTCTTGCAGCCTTTGGGATAAGGCAGAACAACCTTTACAGTAGGGATCTTCTCCATGCCTTGGAGGGTGTGTTTATGCTTAGGAATACTTGTCTTGCTTTGAATCTACAAATTCTTCACTGCAAAGTACATCTAATTGTGAATACACTGGCATAGATATTAAATGATTGGCTTGCATAATGTTCACATGCAGTTAAACGTTACTTTGCATGTTGCATTTAAGCAAGGATTTAATAAGAGCCAGGTTCATGAAAAGATACCTTAGAAGAGCCTTGTTACCCGTGAACACATAAGAAGTAGAGGGTATTAAATTTCATGTAAGCTCCAGCTTCAGACAGGTGAAGTTGGTCCCTAATGACTGCAGGAAACCTTAACTTTATGAAGTGGAGAATAATTTAGCTCATGCATTCATTTGCTTTTATGGCTGTTACAGCAATTTCAGTTATAGCACTCAGTAATGTGCTCTTAATAAGCACAAGCGGTCAACTGCAATCCTGATAATGACGGGACAAATAGATTTGAAAGCTGGGGAGTTATTTGTGGTTAATTGTTAATCTCCTGTTAGAAAGCAGAATAATTGGAGGCTGAAATGCGAAGTGTAAACTGAGGCTGAATACTAAAAAGTCGTGATATGCAAGTAAAAAATTCTGAGGCATTAGGATTTTGCTCTACATGGAAGAGAGGGCAACTGTTGCTTTTAGATTATAAAGTTAGCATTGACACTGAAATTCTGTTGTTAAAATATTGTTACTAGGACATAGGTTTTCCACAACACTGTATCACCTGCTTAAATCCCTAATGCATAGTTTGCCCTTCCGTTATAGCTTAAAATGCAGGAGTCCTGAAGGGTCTGGTAACAAGTTGATCATACTATACAGATATTACCTTTGCCTATTAATAATAACTTGGACCTGGTCAGAGCAGAAGTTTGCTGGGATAACTTAAAAATATGGTCAGGTCACTCTGCTAGAAGGTCAAACAGTTTAACCACGTTGTAACAGATATATTGTAATTAGGAGTCTTAACAGTGCTTTGCTGTTGACTGAGTGCAAGTGCTTTAGAATACATTTAAAACTAGAACGTCTTGCTTTTCTGCCTTTCCCAAG
The DNA here is from genome assembly GCA_013400975.1 of Atrichornis clamosus. Lineage (NCBI taxonomy): Eukaryota > Metazoa > Chordata > Aves > Passeriformes > Menuridae > Atrichornis > Atrichornis clamosus. The sequence goes on from WBMZ01015191.1 coordinate 11,965, forward strand.
CTAGACTGGTGATAAGGTCAGCCAATTTCTTTTTTAACCCATCTTTAACATCACAGCATTATAAAAGCCCAATATATTTAAATAATCTTGAAATTTATGTTTACTTTACTCTGCCAATTTTTTGGTTTAATCATGTCATGAATCAGACCTTGTTTCTGATTCATTTGGTGAGCATAGTTTTGAAAAGTAGCAAACATTCAGTAACCAAGTTTGAGACATTGACCCCAATTTCAGAAGCACTGCATTTGACTTGAAGGGAATTGCCGGTATTTCTGGAGATTGGCTAGGAAATGTCAAGTTACGTGTGCAGACAGAATAGGGTGGGGTTTTTTACAGTTTTACCCTCTTGCTGTTTGCATTTAAAATCTAAATGATTATGAAGTACGTCTTATACTAACTGATAAGCTATTGTGTTGTATTGTAGTGGAAAAACAAACAAATCAAACCTGTTCACTAAGACAGATTTGCTGTGTCTGCCTTGGTCACACCAAGATTATCCCACTTTCCTGTCACTGACAGTCTGTTAGGTTGAAAGAAAACAAAAATTATTAGTGCAGTTCTAATAGGAGAATGAAACCTGTATTCATGTCGTACTGTTCTAAAATGTGGATACAGTACAACTCGTGATGTCTTTCAGATCAGAAAAAGCCCTAACAATGTAAGCATAGCTGTGTTTATATTGCGCTGTGTACATACAATCAGGAGCAGAAAAGAGAATGGCTGGCAAGAGCAGTCAGTATTTGCATGTACTGATGAAGTTACATCTGGTGTGCAAGTGCCTGTAAAAGTGTAAATTTACTGCTTTAAAATAGGTGTGCTGCTTGGTTGAAGCTAAAATAATGTGAAATTTGGCACTTTTTATAAGATATAGGTGTGTTGCATAAACGAAAGAAAAATTCTATTGGAAAATGCTGATCACCTATAGTATGCTTAGAGGAGTATGGTATTGTTCTAGAATCTGAAATGAGGCAGTCTGGAAAAGTTACAACAACTCATGACTAAAATAATTATTAAAAAAACCCAATCAGTATTTTCATCTGGAAGCCATAATTTCTTTCAAATCACCTTCAGAAGCTTTCCTTTTCTTACATTACAAACTAGTTGGCATCATTACAGTAAGATTACTTGCACAAACAATGTTTGTGTTGCTAATATGATAAATGAGCACTTCTAGTTTGTAATGGAATATAGGTTTAGCATTGCCTTTTGCTTTGTTTTGTGCCATTAGTCATAAAGAAGACATGATTTAAAGAGTTAAATTTTCAAAATCACCAAGTGCCTTGCTGCAGAAATTGAATTCCATGGATGTTTTCCTGTGAATTCTTTTTAAGCAACTTCTTCTCTGACTTCAACTTTATGCAGACTTCTTGTGTTCTTGCTTTACTTAGCCGTGAAGACTTCCAGCGAATTCCAGAGCTTGCCATTAATCCACTCGGCGACAGAATTATCAATGCCTTCTTTCCAGAAGGGTGAGTTTCAACACTGAATTTGTGAACAGGCATGAAATTTGTAGTTCAGCAGAAGTTTTCATGAGTGAAACGCTGATAATTAAAGCAAAGAATTTGAATTTACTGATAATTGAACACCTCAAACTTGTCATTCAGTGTGTGTGGGTACATTGTTTCCTCAGCATAGTTTCATTTTCTAACGAGAAATAACTTCACAATTTTATAAAACTTTTTTCTGCTTTATTTATTGACAAACTCAGGCTTAAGTCACAGTTTTCCACTCTTCTTCCTAAACTGCTGAATACTTCTGAAGAAATTCAAGTCTATGTGTGGACTTCAGTTCTTAAAGCAAACTTGTGTCTAACTAATTTGTGTTAAGTAGCATTGAAATTAACTAATTTGGTCATATTATATCTAAGTGTACCATTGTTATTAGATTGCCTTTTTTGATTTGTTGATTTTAGGTTTGTATTACTTTTGAGACATAATTTATGACACTTCTAACACAAATCCAAAGAGATGATCAAATTTGCAGCGCTGTGTTTCTTCATATACCTGTCTGGATTGTTCTATAGAATCTGCTTCTCTTCTTGAACACACTTGTCATTACTGATGGATGGAGATCAGATGGTCTAATCAAGTCATAATATCAGCTAATACCAGGCAGGGTTTACTGAATAGAAGGCAGGCATCCTGGAAAGTACATACATGGCTGGTTTCCACAGAAACTAGAGAAGAGAACTCTTTGTCAGAGAGCTGTGAGCAATGACAGCCCCACAGGCAGGAGCCAAGGGTGACAGCAAAGCTGGAAGGGGCAATGTACTTGCTGAAGAAGGCTGCACACCTGAACAAGAAAAACAGAGTGGATCTGGTGGCTGACAGTGATGAAACTAGTTTCAAGTCAATCCAGGGAATCAGGGTCCAGATCAGCAAGATAGATTGCTACATTCAGACATAACATCAGCATAGCTCAGGCAGGGGCTAAGGGTGAGGGCTTCAGCTTAAATAGAGCTTGCAGGCAAGGAGAGGGGAGCCCTCAATAAGACTTCTCAGAGTTCCTTTTTTTTTTTAACACATCATACTTCATAACAGCATGATCCCAGCTTGCAACAGCATAGGCAGCCAAACCCTGGGGAGGTGGGAGTGGAAGACTTCACACGGTCTCGATGCTTTAGACTTTAGTAGTTTTCTTTACTGAGATGAAGAGTCTGTATAAGCTGTGCTAAAAACTGACCTGCTGAAATGCTTACGCAGAGAGGACCAGGTGAATTTCCGTGGATTCATGAGGACACTAGCCCACTTCCGACCCATAGAAGATAATGAAAAGAGCAAAGACCAGAATGGACCAGAACCATTGAACAGCAGAAGTAACAAGCTCCACTGTAAGAAATGTGAACCTTCCTATAGAATCAATTATTTTTCATTTTTCTTCCTTTTTTTTTTTCTTCCCCTTAGGAAGGGAGGAGATGGGCTTGGGATCTTCTGTACAGTTGTTTCCAGTGGAATGATATCCTCTAATGCCTGATTTTTTTTTAAATTAATGTGGAAGCTTACCTGTTCAGAATGTCAACAGTGGAGCCATTTTTATACTGGAATTTGGTGGAATTGGTTGAATCTTAAGTAATATATATACTTCGAAAAATGTTTCATAACAGAAGTCTTTCAAAATGGTTTGCATTCAAAATTATTTCAGATTTAGAAGCCACATCTCATATGTGAATGAGCTTTTCTGCTTATTCCTCCAGTTCTTCCATATTAATACAGTGTTTTTTCCTCACCTTCAGCTGAGTACTTTTTAAAGTATTTGGATGTCTGCCTACAGTATACGAGCAGAATGCTTTTTCTTGCTAATCAAAGTTGGCAGCAGTTCTCAGAGCACTTAAAATTTCTGTCATATCTCATCCAGAATATAGTCAAAGAGAATTAATGGTAATGTAAAAATGATCGGCTCTGAAATTAAAGGATTGAATGTATCTTAGTGATAATTATACTTCCATGACTTGGGGCTTTGAGGAAATACCCTGCAAGCAGAGTGCTTCTGAAAGTAAAATTTTTCCATTATTGGCAATAGTGCTATTCCTGTGTGTGGTAATAACACTTTATGGAACTGAGCATGAGTTTTATGGTGAATTAAAATTCTAAGCTAATTCTCTTAAAATAATTTACAAGTACTTAGTCTTGTTGTTTTTCTTTTAGATAAATATATTCTTGCAAAGAAAAATAATGGCACTTGAATTCAACTGCTCTTTCTTTTTTCCCTGCAGTTGCTTTTCGATTATATGATCTAGATAAAGATGACAAGATTTCCAGGGATGAGCTTCTTCAGGTAAGTAGCACAGGGCTGCTTTGAATGACTCAATCGTGATCTTCTCTGTGACTTCTCACCTACTTACAAGAGGGGAGTTATAACAGGTTTCTTAAAAGAACTTCTGGAGTAATCTGATGGCTTTGCTTACCTGTAGTTTAAGGCTTTAGATATGGTATGGGACTTAATACTCATTTGGTAGGCTAGGCAGATACTATTGGAAGTGATACCTAAATATTCAACAAATACATTAAGCCCCCTAAGAATTACCTTTTATAATTTTCGAAGGTGCTTCTAACAGGACTTTAAAGGAACACTCATTGAGGTGGATTAGGTTGTTTCCCTGATCCTCTGCATCCTCTTAATAGACTAAAACTTCTTGAAATTGCAGCAAAGGTAATCAAAGTTCATCAGTGCTGCATATATATGAAACTAGGCTTGTGCTAGGAGTAATTACATACTACTAATCCTGGGAAGCAGACATGGCAATTTGTGGTTTCTGACGTAGGACAAAGATTTGCTTTTGACTGGAACTGTCCTCTTCTATCTGCTCAGGAAATGCTTTACTGTGGAGGGTAATGGCAGTTATCATTGGACTGTGTACTTTCAAGATTCCTGTAGGCAACTATCTCAAACAGCAGATACTCATTCAAATGCTGGTGTGTTTTGTGGGGGAAAAAAAAATAGAAGCACTGGACAAAATTACTCATTCCTAGTTCCAAAAGCTTTCTCTTGCTTCTGCCTCTTCCTGCTGCCTAGTGAAAAAGCAGGATTCTTTGTCAATGGTGGCTGCAAAAGGAAACTGTCTTGAACCTGAAAGCCTTAACGTACAAAGGACAATAGAAATCTGTCTACAAGTTACTTCTGCAAAAATCTGATGTAGTGTTCTTTTGTCAACACACACAAGAAGAAAGCACTAATACTACTTCTGTTCCTATGTCAATAATGGTTATTTTGTGTGTTACAGGTATTACGGATGATGGTTGGTGTAAATATTTCTGATGAACAGCTGGGCAGCATTGCTGACAGGACAATCCAGGAGGCTGATCAAGATGGAGATAGTGCCATCTCCTTTGCAGAATTTGTAAAGGTTTGTTAACTATGTTTTTAATGACTAAACGAAACTGCTCAGTAATGAGCAAGTCATTCAGACTTAAATGCAAATGGGAACAGAGAGGAAGCCATTGAAATAGTTGTGCCTGCATTTGGGCAAAGCCTTCTGCTAACTTTTTCTTCCCTTTGTTAGTTGTGGGACGATTTTTTAAAATACTGTCAGGGTACTAATAATTAGTCCACATGTTTATTTATACTCTTACATAAAGCTACAGCACTGAATATACTGAAGAATTCTCACCTTTTCTTTTTCAGCCGCTTCTTTCCACACAAGTAGCCTGACTAGCACAGTTAGAATACATTAATTGTTCTGCTGTAATAGTACTGATCAGTTTTCACTTGTAGATTTCATTTTTAGCGTCACAACTAATACCAGTATTCAAGTTCCTAACTCTGGTACTTTGAATTACATCTTTTGATAGTCAGAAATAGTAATAGTAGGGAACCATTAGATAGTCAGTGGAGAAAGTTGTCCTGTAGGAGAACAATTTCAACTACCTCATGGGATGGCATTGACAAGAGGAACTAGTCTTATCTTGGAGATGATAAAAATGCAACAGAAACAAGTTGCGATATGGGAAATTGTGGTTAATTGTTGCTTTAAGGAAAACCTTTTAACCAGAGGATGGTCATAGCTGCTGAGGATGTGGAAATTCCTTCCTTGGACATGTTTAAAGCTTAACCAGACAAGGCCCTGAGCAACCTGATTTAGCTGGTCCTGCTTTAAGTAGGAATTGAGGGAATTGGACTAAAAGTCTTCCAGAGGTCTGTTCAAATGTAAATTACTCTCATCTTGGAACACTGAAGTCTACTGCCTGAAACAGCCTGGAGCAGACTAAGGTCTGCATACTTCAGTGTTAATAGCAATTTAGTTAATGAACTTTCAACCCCCCGTGTTACAATGATCTGTATTAGTGATGTTGTGGTCTTGATATTTGCTCTGCTCGTGTCCCTTTCTCTACTCCATTCTCCCTTGTGTTTCATGTCTGGGCATTCCCACGCAATCTAGTTTTGGAAATCAGGCCTTCATGTGCAGACTGAGACTGCCTTAGTTACATTTCGACTGACAGCCTTCTTCCAGCTTTGATGGCTGAAGTTCCTTCCCTTGGAAGAACCTTAGTCCATAACTGGCATGCTGAATTGAAGACATCCCATGTTCCTGCCCATTTCCTCAATATTAGAATAAGAAACCTTGTAGGAAAGATACACAGTAACTTAAGTAGCTGTTTCTCAATTTTATTACAGGTTTTGGAGAAGGTGGATGTAGAGCAGAAAATGAGCATTCGATTTCTTCACTGATGGATGGAAAGCCTATTCCTTTCTACTCCGACTATGTAATGAATAGAACTTCATTTTCTCCTTAGCACCATACCCCAGAGCATTGCTACTGGTGCATATACAATGCGTCTCCAACCCTTCCCTGATTTGTTCTACCAATGTGAACATTCCCTATGCATCAGGAACAAAGGGAAATGGCTGCCATGCAACTTGGAAAAGGAGCTTTTTTTAATGTTTTCCATCCTGGGTTTTTTACCCTTTCTCTTGTCTCCTTCTGCACTACTGTTTCAGTAAAAATGTCTCTCCTTACGCACTGCTGTTTAATCTACAAACTGATTCTTCTGAGCTCTGAATCTGAGAATGGAAAAACGGGAACATGCCACAGAAGTGCCCTCTGAAACATTTCGGAGACAAGGATCTACTCAAATACTAGGTGCATTGATAATGATTCACTTTTGCCACAATACAGCTGCCTTCTTTTTTTTTTTTTTACCCCTTTCCTATTTGGCTCTTTACATGCAGATTTGTTTCTTCACTGCTTCTAAATCTGCCTTTTACTTGAGAACTTCTCAATTTCTATAGCCTCATTGTACAACTAGCACAAATGCATGATGATAGCCACTGTGAATAAATTTTGTTCTTTGTGGAATGAATTCACAGGGACAATAGGAGAATCTGTGGTGGGGACAGGCTGTGGTGTTCTCAAAAGGAATAGGAATTCTGCACTAAAGTCACTTAAACTGATAGAGTAGCAGAGGCAGAAACATTTTTGCCTTTGCGTAGCTTGCAGGCTTGACAGCCAGTGGACCATGAAGTGTCCTCTCTAGATGGTTTTTGTCTAGGATCTCTCCTCTCATCAGGGTAGTTTTGCTTCTCAAAGTGTAAATTTGTTTACCAGTGTACAAAATGCAAGAAAACAAGTCATGCCAAATCTGGATTTGTAGTTCTGTAACTGCCCCCTGGTAACACTGTCATGAAACATGAAATCATAAAACTGATTTCATGGAGTTTCTTTTCCAATTATAGTGGCCTGGATAATCAGTAATTATTTATATTTTCCAGTATGAAAATCCTGGTCTCTTATATTTGTGTTGAGGGTGGTAGCTGTATTTAAGAAAGCTCTGGCATAAGAATGCAGTTCTTATGGGAAGTTCATATTATCCCTGATATTTCAGAATGTATTTCTATACAAATCTCTTTGCAAGTGTAAGATGATTAATGCTATTAAAATAATGCTGATAAATTTAAGAGATCAAAATTCTTGAAGGTTCAATAGTAACAATTTTCTGTGGCTAGACTGACAAATGATCTGGTGTAGTTCAGCTGGAGCATTCCACACTCTGGGAGATCCTTCCAATAAAACCAAAAAACCCTGGGAGCTTCTTTATTGAAGAATTGATGTTATAGCTGCTTCTCTGTCCTGTGTTAATGTTTCTATAAATACTTACCAGTCTCAAACTACTCTCAAATGTGCATTTCCTTTTTTTTCTCAGTTCCTTTAATCATCACTTTGGTTAAAGAATAACATGCAAGTATCTGAAGGATTTTTAATTTAAGAAATTCAAAAGTAAAATGTTGCACTTCATAGTTTCACAGAATGCAGCACAATTCCAGAAAGAAATGCAAATTAAAAACCTCTACTCTGTATGAGAAAGAAACGTAGTTTTATAACCATGTCATGTAAAATAGGAATGTAACAATGTTAATGGATTGAAAACTGAAAAAGTGCTGGTAGGCTTTGTGATTTGCTTAAAAGTAGGTGTTGCTCTCTTCTGGCTCTATAGTTGTAACCTACAGTTGTGCCTTATTGTCCCAGTGAGACTGGATATTGTATTTATCTGTCCATAAATAAACCTTCCACTGTATAAACAAAAAACAAAAACAACAAAAAAACCCCCCAAACCCCAACTATTCCTGTATGGTAACCGACTATCCTTAAATGACTGGAAAAAGTAAATACCAGTAAAAGGGTGCTAGCAGGCCTTACAGATCTCTCTCTTATAATTGATCTTGTTTTCAGAATATTATTAATCCTTAATTCTGCTGGCAAAGTGGAGGAAACCAGTGCAAAACATGAGCTCCAGAAGAGGACACACACTCATAATCCTGCGCTTGAATCCCATAAACTTTACAACTTTCCATGGTTCCAAATTAGGCTTTTTCTTTGGGTTATTTTTCCCCCTTCCCTGTAGTCTTGTAGTGTAGTGTTTTATCTTCGTCTTTTTAAAAAGTAGTATAAGGGATAGGATTTTACATACAGATGAACCATTCTACAGTCTACTGAGAGGTAGAAAGTCTGTTTTCAAATCTGCAGACATACGTTTGTTGAGACTGTGTAGAGGGCTGACTGCAGAAATACATGTTTGCAACCCGTTACCAGAGTATTGTAAAGTCTTAGAAAGCAGATGTAGGTTTGATATCTAATCAATACTGTAAGGTGGCAAATGCGTTTGCTTAAATACCTATAGGCCCCTTAGCTTGGCATCAACTCTGGGCAGAAGAAAAGAATCCAAATACAGGCTTTGACTCGTGAAGAGCAGGAGTAAAAATTATGTTAGTTTCCGTAACTTTACATAAAAGTCAGCTTTTTACTCTTTGAAACTACAGCTTTGGACGTAAATAGCATGTGGGTAAATATTTAAGTTGGCAGAAGTGTTTCGTTTCGGCTGATGGTCTGCACTACAATGTGACACGGTAGAAAAGCGTGTTAACTAACACGTGTTAAGATTTCGAGTGAAATGGCTTGTAGTAATCTGATGAATCACGGTGAGACGGGGGTGTTTCTCGAGAGTTTTCTGAATGGGTATGTACTCCTCTTCACACTCTTCAATACATTCACCCGTTAGCTTGAACTGCAAAATCACTGCTGCTAAAAAAAAATAATTTTTTTGCGGATGACACAAACCCGGCAGAATGACTGAAGGCCTCCTTTCGGAGCAACCACCATGCTCGGTGAGCCCAGTGGGTGCTGCCGGACCGCGACCTCGCGTCCCTCCGTGCGTTCCCTGCCGGACCGGGCGGTGCTGAGCAGGTGTTCCAGCCCCCTCTTTCCCGCCCCTCCGTAGCGGCTCCTTTAAATCCCCGTGGAGGTCACCGGAGGACTTGCCCCGGGCCAGCCCCGCTCGCGCCGCTCGAGCCAATCCGTTTCCTGTGCCCTCTCCGGGGCCAATCAGAGAAGGAAACCTTGGAGGCGGGAGGCCAGTCTCCGTGATGGACAGTGCCGCTGACCAATCATCGCCAAAATCGGACGGCAGATGCATAGGTACGGCACCCAATAGGCTCGTGACTGAGTGGGCGGGCCCGTGCGCAGCGAGCCCCCGCCGGGCGGCCGGGGGAAGGAGGGGAAGATGGCGGAGTGAGGGGTGGAGGAGGCGGAGGGGCCGGGCAGGCCCCGGCCCCGCGGCCTTGGCCGCGCTCAGGTGAGTGCTGCGGGAGCAGCAGCCGCGTCCAGTTCGGAGCCTGGTGGCGGATCTCTAGTTGGGCTGGCACCGGGCGCCCGCGCACCCGCCTCCCCATCCCGCCCCGTGATTGGGCTGGGCCCGCGCTCGTTCCTGCGGCACCGGGCCAGAGCGGTGGGAGCCGCTGCCCGCCCTCGCCGCGCCGGCCCCGAGCGGGAAGCGGGACGGTGTCCGTGTGGGGACGGACCGGACCGGACCGGACCGGACCCGGACCTGGACCTGGACCCGGACCGGTCCGACCCGCTTACCGCCCTGAAAAGTCCGAGCAACTTCGGAGCTGGGGACGAGGGCGTCCTGCAGCTCCGACATCGGGCTGCAGCAGATGGCCGAGCGGGAGAGCCTGTTCCCTGCACAGCGATACCCCGCACCCGACAGGAACAGCTGCGGCTGGCAGCGACGTGGGGAAGGGAAACCGGAATGTATAATCTGAAATGAGCTTTTGCATCTTCGGCTACAGACGTAGCGCGAATACAGCTACGCTGCTGTTATCGTTATTATTCATGCAATCTGTGGGCTGGATGGATTCTGCTTATCTGAATGGTTATATCCTTTTCTGATGTCTATAGTGCTGACACAGGAGAGCACAGAGGGAATGGCTTCCGAATTGTTTGACAAAACCAGAAGATACAAATAATCTACCCTGCAAAATAAATTCTAAGTGAGAAAGTGGAGAGATTATAGTGGAATTTAGTTTAGCCTTATGAATTCATATGATTGTTGATAATAACGTGAAAAGGCTTTAACATACCATGAAACATATGAAACTATTGCTAAACTCACTATCTCTTCTTTCCAGGTTAGTACCATGCAGGTCAGGTATGCCCAGAATTCTTCAAAATTGTCGGTAGTATTTTGTACTGGAGAATGGTACTTTGTTTAAGTTAAAAAAAAAAAAAAAGGAGGGGGGACAACACTTGTTACTGAAAGCAAAAGAATTAGTGTCACTAGCATGAGATTTCTTATGTTCTGTATTTGATAGTAGTTCTTTAAATCTCAGGTTCATCAAAGAATTGTGACTGCATTTTCAATGTGCTTGTCAGGTGAAAAAAAATAATTGAAGTGGTTAAATGAGAAGTACAGCTTTAGATTTTGTGGAGACATGGTGTGTTAGCATACATGACCTAATAACGAAGTAGTTGTTTGAAACTGATGAAATAACTCAAAAGAAATATGTCTGTCACAATTAGTTCTGAAAGCAGTAGGTACTTAGGAGAAAAATTTCCTAATAAACATTTTACTGATTTTCATGTGCAACATTACTCATGTAGTAACAGTAATAGCAGCTTAGGAACAACATAACATTAAGGCACAGTATGCTGCTACTGATGAATATTCCTACTTATATATGTCTGTGTATGAATTGTTAAAATATGTCAGGGGATTTGCTTTTGGCATACCACATATAAAGATAATTCTGCTTTGTATTATCATTAAGAGAATAATAAGCAATCAGCTTGCTTTTGTGTGAAAATGTACACTATTTTAGCAGTAAGAAATTCATTTGGATTAATGTTTATTCTTAATTGTTTTCAATGCGTAAGAGCTGTGAGAAGTAGTATCTTAAAAAAATAAAATCAGAATTTTTTGTTGCTCTGGTATATGTCAAATCAACAATTTGCACTGCTTTACAGTCTTGCCCACAGTACTGTGAAGCTGCAGTGTGAAAATTTTTATGAACAGGCTTTGCATCTCTCAATGGCCACCTATTATCAGGGATGTCAAAAATCGTGGGCCGGCTAAGGCTAAAAAATCCCGACTGAATATATGAGGAGTCTGGAGTATCTCTTGAACACCTCCCACGTTCATTCTTAAAAACTAGGAAAGGAACAGTGTTTGAAACCAGTCCTGACATGCCAGAGGTTATGTGACTGCAAGATGTGAAGGCCTGCACAGTCTTTAGAGGATTAAAAAAAAGAAGAGGATTTTTCTAAAATAGAACGTGGAAGAAGGGTTCCTTTCCCTTTACAGTATTCCCAGAGCATATTCCTACAGTGTGTGTATCACAAAAGCTCATCTTTAAACAGTCTTCCCTATTTTCTCTGCTGCGGTAGGAAGTGCTGTTACAACATTGTACCAGCACTGTAGCAGATATGCATTGGAAACCTGGTAAAAGAGGAAAGTGGGTTTTTTTAAAAACACAGAGTGAAAGAAAACATTTAGGTAGAGTGTGTGCAGTGCCTGAGATGTCTCTACAGCATCCAAGTACCATAGCACAGGTGCATAAGCTATGTGTCTGACAGTCTGGCAGTCTGTATTGACGAGGGACATCAGTTGACTGGTCCTTACTGTCTCCTGGCCTCTTCCTAGGCTGTCAGCCATTCTAGGCTTCAGATATACCTTTGTGTACCCTTTTGAAGGTGACATTGGTCTGTGTCTGTACATTGTCCTAACTCTCTGGATTATCAGTATTCTTGAGTCTTCTGACATGGCAGGGGGATGTGACCTGCTAACCTGGCTGCTGTTAACACAAGCCCCTTTGAGAGCTCAGATCCTGCTCAATGTTCCATCTGGTGCCTCCACATTCAGGCACTCCCTTCCTTTCTCCAGTCACACCAGTCTTAGACTTTCTATTACAGTTCTTGCCCTTGCCTCATAGCTTGGATTTAGAGGCAGTTTCAGAGTTGCCTAGAAAGTGAAAAGAGCATGAAGGCACCTAGGTTTTTTTTTGCAGCTACTTTCTTTTGTATTTTGTGTTTATAATTTATGCTTTTGTCACTGTCAACTTTCCCGGTTAAATTTGGCAGTTTTTAAGCCACGGGAAAGCCCTTAGTGGACTTGTGATCTGTAGCGCTAATTTTGCTTTCTCTATCTCCATAGGTCCCCACTGTACTTAAGTTTCAATTTTTGTTTTGGTCTTTCTGTATAAACCTGTTTCTAGACCTTTTCTTCTTCACTTCCTCATACTTCTCAGGCTCTAGGGAAGAGAGTAGGAATGATCTTCTGAGTCCCTGTTAATTCTGCTCATCTCCTGGAGCATTTGTGTCTGTGTAAGAGGCAAAGGTAGTATTTTGAAAAGCTGGATCTGATGGATCTGAGTTTTTGCTGTACCTTAGGACGTGAGGAGTGGAGTGAAAGTTGGTTGTATCACTGTACACTATTATTTTAGCCTAGTTTCCAGTTCCAGTGTGCTGATTATGTCAGAACACTGACATTTAGATTTTTTTTTTTCCTTACTGGTGGATTGGTAATAGAATGTGTTAATATATATGAAAAAACCAATATTGCAATTTTGCCAGTAAATTTATTTGTGACATATTTTTTCTTCTGTTTTTGGCTTTGGAGTTCCTGAAGTTAGGTGCATGTATCCAAGAAGTTCTCTATCTGAATGTGAGATTTAAAGTTCATGGAAACTAACCTTTATTTATGGTAGAGCAAATAAATATGAATGTGCAGTAGGTCAAGATTTAATAAAAATAATATTTTCTGAACTTTTAACAAAAAAGGATTCATGTAAACAATGTTGAGCTTTCCCAGTTATTTCTTGCTCCAGATCGATTTATTGTATGTTCAGTAAGGTATGAAACAAGAAAAGTAGTATTTTTTTCTTTGTAATATCCTCTAGCTTTTATCTGAAGAGTTGATAGTGTCACCATCAGTCTCAGTGCCTGCTAGATTTCAATAACCCTGATTTATATCCAGTTGCGTTTGCACATTCTTTTGGACTACTGTGAACTCCATACTCACGTAATCTATGAAAGTCAACTAGAAAGTATATCAAGCAGAGCAGTTGAAAACTGGGGCATTCAAAGTCAGTGAAGTTGTTAAAATTAATAAAGTAGGTTAAAGCTAACTGAATTTCATTGTTGGATGAATAATTCCTTTGCATGAGTTGCTTTCAATGTCACCAGGTGCTTTTTTAATAAGACTTACTTTAGTGTTTAGTTTAGTTTATTCATAGTTTTAGATTAAGTCAAAGAAACCCCAACTTTTCAAAGATTGCATTGGTTTCTATTATGACAAGGCAATTTGAGAGAGCTCCTGGTAACTATTCCTTTTCAAATTAATCCTTTCGTGAATCATTTGCTGTTGGTTCCTCAGTCTCTCAAACTCACATAGTGCTTAGCTGGTTCTTGACAGAAAATTTGAGTAGGAGGGTCAGAATTGACAACGTGAGAATGGGGCAACTACCCTGAAATAGGGATTGTCTGATGACTGTGGATTTTCTGAAGGTGCAGGTGCCTGGTGCTTGTAGAAATGCCAAGCTGTGCAGGAGTATGGAAGCTAGTAATACTTTGCTGAGAATACTGGGAATTTTGAATAATGTAAGTTCTGTGTGATGAGATAGTTCTGCTTATAGCAATCCATTATTTTTCCAGTTAGATTGTCAGCTCTGCATCCTCACTACAGTAGTTTGTTATTAACATGAAAGGGTTTCTTGCCTTACTGGAGATTCAAATGTGTTCATGTCAGTTCCTATGAAACGGAAATGTGTGCCTGCTCTTAGTTAAAGTGTGCATGTCCTGGATCTTCCATACTTGGGCCCTGTTCTCAAGGCTTAAACTAAAGGAAGGGGGTAGATCTGATAATTTGAGAAATAACATCAGCATGTTTTATGTAGAAAGTCTAAAAATGTTAACTGGTTCATGGCAGGTACAGCTAATCTTTTGTGTCTTGTGCACATAATCGTATATGATCTGAGTGGCTCCCTAGATGGAAATTTAATTTGATTTATTCATCTCTTTCTCCCTAAGCTCACTGAAGGGAATGTGGAATGATCAAGAATAATGGTGAGTACAGTTGCGAGGTTATTTAGGTACTAAGTATAAGGTACTAAACTTGTCAAATTTGTTGATTATTTAGTTCCCTTTTCCCTAACCAAAGGAATCTCTCATTGAGGTTTTAATTTTCTGTAGCATGCTTTCAGGGATCTGGAATGTTGCCACAGTGTCAGCTTTCGGCTTGGGCTTCACATTAAAGAAACATTGATTTGATTATTATATATTCTAACAAGAATAGATGCCTTTAAAATTGTAAAATTCCTGTCCTGTAATTTCATTTGCTCTCTAAGAGTCACTAATTTTGTCATTGTGTTAACTTGGAATAGTTATCTTAAAAGGTTTATTTGTTAAAGAATAGGATTGGAGGAATGATAACATAATGAAATGTGAATTATCACAGAAAAAAAGTGCATTCAAAATTTCTAAGGATGGCAATAAACTTCTGTAGTTTTATTTTTTTTCCCAGTGAATGAAATTAAGATATTCTGGTAGTTAAGGTGTGTAACAGAGGGCTATATTCTGTTTTCAGCTCGGTCACAAACCTTTGGTATGTTTTATTGCAGCTCTCCAGGTCTGTTTTTCCACGTCTTCTTAAGAATAAGACTTTCCCAACAGTCTGAGCATGGATGATCAACTGAAATATTTGAGTGACTCAGAGAGAAAGTGATGGTAACACGTACTATATTTTTCATTTTCATGATTTACTCACTGCTTCTAACATAGGAGGTGAAAATTGGTCACTGGAAGACCATTTCTGAACTTGATCAACCAAACAGTTAAGGTAATTAAAATAAGATAGGTACAGACAGGGACGAGAGGAAGAGGTTAGTTATTCTCATGTTCTTGTATATGAGAAAGATTTATTTTTATTTGGTTTTCCTTTGGTTTCTCTATTTCACATCTCTCATTTTAGTGCAGAATGGTAATAAACATTTCTGGCACTAGCTATGCAGGAGTGCACCCCTGTTACCTCCCAACTTGAGGCAAAAAAATCACATCTTAGCAGCCACTGTGACTAGGTAATACCAGGTGAGTGTCACTGATGGAAGGCCAGGAGATCAGTGACAAGATGAGTTACTGAAATTTGTCTTTGCTGTGGCTAAAGAGGGAGAAATGAGTAACACTAAGTATCTAATGTATATGATATTAAAACTATCATAAGTGCTTTTTTTCCTCTACAGCACTGATAGTTTCATAACTAGTTAGATGATAGCTTGTGATGTCTCTTTGAACTGTGACCTGCTAGAGCAGAATACACTGTCTCTGCCATGTGCATTCTGGTGCTACCTCTTCATTGGCATACTGTGTGTTGGAGACGAAGTTAAGAAGCCCCACTGCTAATTAACACTGGTATATTTTTAGATGCATCAGTTCTGAGTAAGGGTGTATTTCAGCATTTCTGAAGTATTTCCTTAGCCAGTTTATGGGCATCTAGAGCTAGATATAAAATCTCACAGACCAAGGGATTATGGCAGTTTGTAAAGCCAGCTAATTTTGTCCATTAGAGTCAGGCTTTTAAAGTAATGAACTGGTGGGCATTTTAATGTTGAAAGCATTTTATTCTGCTTCCTGAAATACCTTTCCTGTTTTTTTTTAATTTGGAATTCCAGATCCGCTCCTGACTTTCAAGAAGGTGGTCCTGTTACTTGCTCATAGGCTATAAGATGTGGATGTTTCTCTTCTAACAAGAAAAACCTGTCCTTCACTTCCATGGAGCTGAACGAGCAAAGATCTGTCCATGTCCTATTTCAGTCGTCTCACCAAACATTTGATTCACCAGATGACTTTCCCCACAGAAGTACCCCACAGTTTTATCAAAACTCAAAAGCAGAGTAACAGAAATCAGCATTTGTTTTCTTGAAAAGGCATCTTCTGTGCCAGCTCTTCATTCAGCTTTCTGCATTCTGTTTTAAAGTGAGAAATACTTTGTAATCAGATGCAAGTGGAAGCTGATGTTCTTCACTGATATTCCCGTCTTCATTTTAGGAAGGTTAAGTAGTTTGCTGTGTCATATTGGAATTAGTAGCAGACAAAGTGTCTGCGTGCATTGCTGTGTCAGACTGACTTGACATACATGAAAAGCAGCAGGAAAACAGAACATTTGCTGCTCTGACATGAGGAAGAAACTTAACAAACAACTGGGGACATATAATACAGGTATTTTCTAGTCCAGATCCCAGGCTTGACTTTGTAGATAGATGTCAACTCACATAAAGCACCTAATGCACAAGAACAAATGCAGAATCACCTTGTCTATAGTGTGTAAATGCATTATCCCTGTCCGTGATCAAAGTGTATATTTGCATGTGTGAACCTATGTAAGTGCTGGATATGAAGAGCTTTCATGTGAAGAAGAAATTACTCTGCACCATTTCATTTTTAGCAAAGAAAAAGGATGCTTTAAAGGCCTCTGGGGTAACAGGATAATGACTAGGTTTGCATTAAATCATTCTCTTCCTCTGGCTTCTTATGAATCTTTAGCATCAAAAGGAACAAAACCATTCTACAGTAGAAGAGATGGGGCAGAACATCTTTATTATAGAAATTAACTTCTGATGGGATGGAAGAGACCTGAGCTGTAAAGTTGCAGTTTATCCACTTGGCTTCCTCAACACAATTTCAGCTTTTCATACTGCTGATGGAGTCAGCTTTTTGATTCTTTCATGACTGAGAACTGAGGGACCTTTGTGTTTCCATCATCTAGGTAGAAATAGGCGCAAGAGAATTGAATGTTAGCCACATAAGAGGGGTTAGTTGAAAGCAGAAGTACTTAGTACAGACCTTTTTGTGGCTCTTACTCCTTCCCAAACTAAGGCACAATCTGGTTGTTCTTAATGTTTACACAAGATTCTTTATCTACATGGTTTGTGATTATATAGGATGTTTTCTGTCATTCTGAGATGGGAGCACATATTGTTTACGTGCTCCCTGCTATGATATTGTATACGACAAGTAAGATTTCTTGGCAAAAAACTACCAGAACTGGGATATGTATTATATTCCACTTCAAATCTGAAGCTCTTCTTAGTGCACCTTATTCCAAGCTTGTGATTTAGAAAATGTGACTTGCTAGCTTAAAATATGGGAGATGCGCAAATGGTTGGGGAGGTGTTTTAGACTTCTTGTTTTGTTCTCTTCTTCCTTTTGGAAAACTGCTACAGAGAGCCAGATAGCCAGAAAATGGCTGAAAAAACAAACAATTGAAATCCTGCTTAAATCTTAGTGATAGATTTTAAGGGCAGCATTCTGATATCTAAAATGTGGTGACATTTTATGGGACCAAGTTCCATAGCAGAGTGAGGACAAGTGTTGATGTTGATTGTAGTCTTCAAAGTAATGTCTGTGTTTAGACTTGTTTTGTAACAGTAATATTTAATGGCAGTTTTACCCATTTTTTCTTTCCATTAATTAAAGAGCAGACACATAGGCTAAGGAGTGGTGGGCAAGATGCTGCGTATCAAAATAATGCCAACTGTAATGAGCAGAGAGGTGCACTAAAATTGTGTGTAACTTTGTGGTGAGCTGTGTGATAAGAGTTAACACTGATCTTGAGGAGGCATCCACCAGCTTGGCCTGACTAGTTTTAAAAACATAGGACCTCTTTGCTGAATATGATCTGAATTTTCTGGCGTTGGAGGTAACTAGAAAAGCACACTTTCTTTTAGGGCCTCCTTATGTTGAAGCCAATGCAGATGTGTGTAGAAGCAGGATCCATCTCTGAGTGATGGAAAATACTGTCAATATCATAGGATTACAAATGGTTGGGAAATACATATTATAAGAAATGTCTGATTTTAGATCTGGGAATTTTTTTCTTCCTTCTGCCCTTACTTACCCTTCTGATGTTAGAGCTAGCAGTTGTTTCTTGCATAGCTTGATGACTTGGGGGACAGGAAGGTATCTTTATTTTCTGTGGACATGTACAAAAATTATGAATTTGTCTGACTAGAGAGCAGATAATATAAGCTCTTTAATTTCTTTTTCTGTAGGAATAACCCTCAATATTTTGTAACCCTGCATTACAAAGAAAAAAAGAATTACTGATTTTTTCCTGACTCCTATTCATGACAATGTAGCAGCATTAGGTTTCAAGTTTAATTTTAGAACATCAGGATTTTATTAGGTTAAGGATCTGTGCCTTTCACAGAAGTAATACTCCAATAGTGCATGCCCAGAAGACCCCCATTGCTGTACCTTCCTGGCCAGCACCTTTAAAAAACTGCTGTGTTAGGAAATTCTGCTTCAGCTGACTTACTTTTTCTTGCACCACTTTTTCTTTGTGTTGGTTGGAAATCTTCCCATGTGAAAGATTACAAAAACAAGGGGCATGTGCAATAGATCATATATATATATATACATATATATATTTTAATACTTGTGGACAAAATGATGTTACAAGTTGTTTGAAAACAACAAAATCACCAATGTCTTCCATTTTGAGATGTGTATAGTTCCATAAGCATTAGTGCTTTGTAGCAAACTGTAGTGCCATGTTAGGATCAGTGCATGAGCCTAGTAGTATTTTTACAATTTCAGAGTGACAAATTTATTAGTAAACAGTGATGATAATGTAATTAACGCTAGAAAGGATACAATAGAAATGTCACAAACATGGTCTAAACATGCAGTATCCTCCCTTTGACAATGGCAATGCTATCCTTTAAATGGAACACATTCACTTAATGGGCTTCATAGAATCATAGTTGACTTTTTGATATTTGTCTGTCTGTCCAACTGCAATAGTATGCAAGCATCCATAATTCTCATCTCTATCAGTGGGATTCTTTTCTTTTTAGTCTTTGTTGGTGTTTTCTTCCATTTTCAGTTTTATTGAACCATTTATTACCCATCCTGTGATATACTTAGAAAAGTATGAATATGCTAAGGAGTTTGTGTGCCTTCTGTACACATCTCTGTTACCTTCAGATCATTTGCAAAGTCTGTTAAGTAATTTTTGTTTTCAGAGCTGACTATATGATTATTATAGCTTGTAAAACATTATCTTCATTATGTGATAAGTTAATAGTTGCAAAATGCAATCTGCTAATTATGCGTAGAAGACTTTTATCCATTATTGCAGGAATGGGGAACCTTTTTTGGCTGAAGTCCTATTGAATCTTATGAGTTTGGTGGATCCTGCATTTACATACATCTTAATAATAAAGAGAGAATATAATAAGGTCAAAGGCTGTTGAAAAACGATGTTGCAGACTGTATCTGTTCAGCAGGCTAAATCTAGCCAATGGATCAGAGATTCCCCACCCCTGTATTATTGAGAATTCAATATCCTGTATTTTAGGTAACTTCCAGTTTTGCTTTCCAACTCTAAGCTCAATTTTAATGATTTCTGTCTCTCCCTCTGCTTTTTTCAGAAGGAAAGGTTAGATCGGGGAAGTGAAAATGATTTAGTATTCAATGGGCAGCTTGGACTGGTCAAATAGGAGACTGGTGTGATTCTTGAGATGTGCATTGCTCTGTGGGTGGCATCCTCTGATTTCCTAGGAATAAGTCTTTTATTTGGTGCCAGTGCTGCTCTTCACTCATTTCTCTCTTTGACAAGAAAAAAATTCTCTTTCAACTTAGAGAGGATACTGCATCTTTTTTTCCTGAGACCTGCCTGTAAATGGCCGTTAGGGGGAGGGAGGGAATGGGTAGCTTGGTTTTGTAATTTTGGTGTGATATATCTCTAAAGTAATTAATCAAGAAGCATGTACTTCTGTGCAATCACAGTAATCCAGGCAGAGTTAATGTATGTAACAGGGAAAAAAACCCCAACAAAACCAACCAAACAACCCTCTGTATCTAATACATTTCTAAGAAAATTGGACAGGTGGGCCATTTACAGCAGAGCTCTGGGGGACCTGTGCTAAGAGTCAGGTTTGATTCTAAATGGACGTAGCTGTACCATTGAATAGAGTAGTTTAGTGCTTGGGAGAATCAATTGAAAAATACCTCTGAAACTGGAATGCAAAATAGCACAGTATGTAGGGGGAAGAATCCCTGATGCAAACAAAGCCATAAGATGATTTAATAAGAAAATAGAACTTTAGTAGCAATAACTGTTTTGCATGTGATAGTAAATAACTTGCATTAGCAAGACTGTACAGTAGAGTAAGTGGGTAATAACCAAATAAGTTTGTGGCGCTCTGTGCTGCAGGGAGTTGTGTGAAGAGTCTTCCTGAGAAGAAGGGTGAATTCTTCTTTTGTTCCTCTCATTGGAGGGAATTTGGCACTTGAATACTCAGTTAATGAACTTGATATATATATATATATATTAAAAAAAAGAAAAATTAGCTTTGTCACATGTCTGAAGCACTATCAATGAGTGCTGGGGGAAGGGCAGACAGTTCTTTTTGAAAGGATAGCTTAAGTTTCCCTATAACTTTTTTCTTTTTTTTGTAGTTTAGCACTTACTGTTTCTCTGAGAAGAAACTAAACCTTTCCAAACATTGTACTGTGAAGAGAACCTGATTCTGAAGTTAGAAGCTTTTATTGTGGGAAGTACTTTCTGTTTTCTTTGTTTATAAAGACCAACTTGAGATGGGTCTTAAACAAAATGTTAAAAAAATTTAAAATATTAGAGAGCACTTGACATTCAAAACATTTGTACATGCCAAGCACAACTGTAGAATTCTAAAAATGTTACAGCAGAAAATAATTTCAACTTTGCTAAACACTGTTTCAGACCATAATTTCAGTTGTTGCCTGAAGTTTTGCAGAGGAAAGTACTGTGAAGCCTCTGCTAACAGAAAGGGTTATTGATCTACAGCTGTAGCTCTGCACCCAGCAAACTTTCTGTCAAACGGTTACATAAAAGAGCCACAGGAGTTCTAAAATGTTCCTAGGTGACACTGTTTTCAAGTGTAGATACCTAGTCTATAGACACAATATGGCCCAATAGATAGTAATGTATTTGGAACAGAATTATTTCGTCAGAGGTTTAGATCAATCTGGCTGGATTTCTTCTGGAAAGCTGAAGTAATTTAGACTGTGACTTACAGCTTAATGGAAGCTTCTTGTGTTTGGAAAGCATGGGGGTGAAGCACTTTGGCTCTTCATAAATTGATAATGGAACTGTGTGGGCTGTGAGCATTTTTGCAATATAAAGTAACAAGATAAGCATGAGAATGTCTAAATTTAGTGTTGGCTAATATGTAATATGCATATGAAAAGCTAATTGATCTGAAAGGTTGTAATCAGCTTAAATTCCAGCTATTGAATTTTTGATAAAATTGGAAGCTGGCCATAGGGGACCTTAATTTGATTGCTATCTGATTACATTAGAGAAATTATAAATTTACTCTGGTCTGTGGTCAGTAAGTACATTTACATAATAATGAAATAATAATGAAAACAAAGTCATGTTCATTCTTCAGAAGTATGAATTTTGTGGCTGAACAGAATTCTCCATGGGTATCCGTGGTATATCCATTCAGAAGAGGGGGAAGGCAATAGACTGATGTCGCCAGGCAAGCTATCTGCATATACGTCCCAGTTCAGGCTTTTTATAATGATCTGTGTTTTATGGGCTACTAGACTAGAGATTACTATTCACAGCAACGAAACGAATCCCTTTGCCTTTCAGCTCTTGTACTGTGGCATGACTTCTCCTTCAACCTCCTTGATTTGACAGCTTCTAAACCTAAGTGGAAGTGTTGGATGGTACGATGCTTTGCTGTGGGATATCAAAGGTGTAATGACCAGTATGGACATGCTTCCTTTAGCAGTACTAAACCCAGATGATACAAATATATGCTGTTTGCATAGCCAGTAGTGCTGCTACAGAAGGTCTAGCCAGTTCTTGTGTTGGGAATCACACCTTTAAGAGCTGTACCTTCTGCAACTGAGAGTAATTGTCAAATTTAGGAAAAAAAGTAAAGTCTTGCAAAGACTTCTTGATAGTGAGAAGAAATTGTACTGAGCTTGAGGGCACTGACACTTTAGACAAGGATTACATTGTTAAGAGCTGGCAGTCTGGTTTTTTTGGGCAGAAAAGGGAAAAAATATTGAAGATAAGAACAATTTTTGATGTATAACAAATCCTAGAAATTAGTGCTTCTTGCTTCCTTAGGAAACTGTCTGGTCTTCCTCCAAAACAAATAATCCTGCTTGCTGTTCAGGTACAGAGCTGCATAATGGCAGTTGAGTTAGATTCCACTGGATTTCTTTTACTGAACAATCCAGCATTTTGCCCCTGTAGCACTTTGACTGGCACACAAAAGCTGACAGTTGAACCAGGATGTCTTGTTTAACAGTGCAGAACACTAACCACAGATTCTGATGTCTGTTCCCTTTCAGTCTGCTCTTCACTTTCTCCTGTGTTTCAGAGAAAGTGTCAGTGTTCATGATGTCAGCAGAGCGTGTTTCTGTCTCTGGGCCTATGTACTGGGTTATAATATGGGCAGATTCTAAAGACTTTACACCATCTAAAGTTAAAGATAAAAAGTAACTTACTGTTCAGTGTGTCCTATGTAAATCCTGTCTGCTTCTCTCCACTTCCCCTCCAAATGAGTGTGTTTGCAGGTCAAATAAAAGGCAGGTAGTTTGTAATGCTTTAGGCATGAAGAACTGCATGGAGAAACTGAAGGAAAGCGGCACAGGCCCACAAACCAAACCTTAGAGCTAGTATTCTAATTATGCATGATTCAAAATGTCTAGTGTAATGTAGTTACTACCAGTAAATTGAGATATGCATTTATACATAATGAAGCAATAGGAATTAATATACCAATAGCTTGAACTTCTGCTTTGATTCTCAAATTTCGGGGTTTTTTTAGAGAATGTGCTGCCTCTGTAGAGAAGGGGGCAGAATGTATAGATAGGGACAGAAGCATGGCACCAAAACTGTAAATCAGGAACCAGGATCAGCAGAACTCGCCTTTATAACCTCTTGTCTGGTTCATAGAAGTGTCCTGAGCATGTAAAAAGCAGGGCATGAACTGAGCATGTTTAGAGGCGAGATGAGGTTTCTCACCTGCTGCAGCTGTAGCAAGGAAAAGGGTGCAGAGTTTCTTACAAGGTGCAGGGGGAGCAACTGGTGGGAAAGGAAAATAACAAACCCACAAAAAAACCATCCCAAATCCCAAGTCAACAAACAAGTAACAGAAACCACAGACTCAAATTGAGTGTAGTATTTGCCAGACAGTAGACAATAAGCTTGTGTGGTGAGAGAAATTATTTGGAGAAGACTGACATTAATAAGCACAGTACACATTTTTCAGGTGTTGAATAGCTTTTTAATAGACAGTATTTTCAGGTAACTAGCCACATAGGCAGCTGTACTGAAGCATACTGGTACCAACCAGCAATAATGGCACCCGCAGGAATGAACCTGAAAATACTGGTAATCTTGTATATTTTTTAAGTTCTTTAAAGAGATTTTTAAAAACAGAAAATGAGATTTGATCACTGAAGGTCTTTATCTTCTGCAACACATGTTGCAATTGTCTTTTTTCTTTTAATTTCACTGACTAAATAAAAGGGAATTTGGGTGCCATCTTTCTGTAAACTCTTAAGTGTGTTCTCTGTAATCCAAGTCCCTTCGTGGATAATGTAATTTCTGCTGGCAGTTTGAAAATAAGAGAATGTGTGGCATAGCCGACATCACTAATACTTTTCCAAGTTTAAACTTGTAATTAAACATGTAGAATACTAGCTTGTTACTGCAGAATTCCATACTTGTAGCTTAGCTTAATTTTGTAAGTGGGCTTAACTTGTGCAGAACACTTCTCCATGTACAGAGGCTCAGTCCTTTCTCTTAAATAGAAAGAAGTGTCTTGGAGGAAGAAATTGTGTGTCAAGTTAATTCCTGTTCATACTTCATAGCCAACCGTTCATAAAGCACCATGATTTGGGTTAGAGTGGGGGTTGTGTTTTTCTCATCAATGCTCTTTCTAGATATATAAGAATTGCCAAACAAAGATAGGAATATTATAAGAGAAGATAACTAGTTATGGTATCAGAAGTTAGACTAAATGAAAGTCTTTGAGCCAGCTTCTTCAAGCAACAAGAAAATTTGTAAGACAGATTTAGCCCAGCGGTTAACCATGGTCATTCTTAATTCTTTCGAACACTATGCATGATTTTAAAGTCTGTTAAATATTTTTGTTTGTAATGAGTAAGCCATTGTATACTTTGTATTTCCCTTCAGTATAATCTGGGGAATAAGCTACTTCAGGATGTCAATTAAGTTATCTTCCTCTTGAAAATTATAATAGCAAAGGAGGAGTATTAGGTATAAATTCTTTAAAATTACCTTAGTACTTAATATTAGGCTAAAAATTACTTATACTGAACTTCTGATAGCATTCTTGCATGGATTAGTGGAGGAAATTATTAGTGTGACTACAAACTGTGTACTCCCATTGCACATGTTTTACATGGTAACAGTGAAAGAATGTCTCCCTGCGAATTCTGATGTTTTCCCAAAAGGCAGCTTGCTTTTATATCTATGCATCTTTGAGGATTTCAAGATAAGATTTTATTCTTTTGACATTGTAAAGAGGAACTGTTTAAAAATGAACTTGGAAACTCTGCACCTGTATACAAATTTTTTTAGCAATAAAGCAGCACAGGCTGAGAATGCACTAAAACTGGATGTGTCATCTGTTCAGAAGACAATTTAATGAACTTACTATACACTCTATTTCAGAGGTGTACTTGCTGTAGTTTTGTCGAAACTTAACAACTTGAGCTGAACTCATATGTTGGTTATCTGCTTTGGGGCCAGCAGTTCCAGCAGATTTCAGGCACAAGAACCTCTGACTAGGAAAGCAGCTAAAAAATTGTTGTTCCACTTATTCTACGATGGGTAACTTTTCACTTGAGAGTTTCAAGGGTTGTTTTAGAGGGTAGCAGAAACCCTCTGTTGCTTGTATTGATTGCTTAAAAGTAATAAGCCCCTCAGAAAACCATTTTATATACGTGGATTGTTTATTGTTTGGTAACTACATTTCTGAAAAATTTCTTCTGTGGTTGAGAGAGGTGTGCCCAGTTTCAAAGATTACAGAAATGTAGTTAAAAATGTACCAGCTCTTCTTCAGCACATATTCATTATTTGTTTGAAGTCATGCTAAGTAATATAATTTGAGGAATCATTGATTTAATGCTCAGTAACAAACCAGGACTCAAGCAAGATAAAGTGATGTTTCTCTTTCTGCAAACACAATCAAAGGAAAAGAAGTAGGCTTAAGACTCACATGATCCTGGTAATGATTTGCACAATATGAATTTCTGAATTTCAGCTTTTATTGAAAATGTTCCTTTACAATTTTAAATATAATATAAAAATGTGACAGCTTTCTTTTCCTTTTAGGTCAACACAAATTTAGCAAAAGCAAAACAATTTAGCACTATAATTCATAGTATAGACAAAGTATATAGCAAGAAACAGTCTCAATGCAGAAACTGGAGTGAAAGGGCAAAAACAAGTAGTCCCATTATCAATCATATTTCTTAAACTGATGCAACAACACAAGCACTGTCAGTACCACAAAGGTGGTATTAGAATTTTTGAGAGTCCCTCCTCTTCCTGCAGAATGACTTTTGGTATTCTATGTTTTTCCTTATCAAAATGAACTGAGACAATATGGAACTCCCAAACAAAAAGCAGCACAGTGGACATTAGTACTAGCGTAAGTACCAGCCGCCCACCTAAAGCCTCTGAGGTGCCTTGCAGTGAGTTTTGTCTGCTCCAAGCCCATTATGAGAGTTACTTTACAAATAAGGCACAACACAGGGAGAACTGGCAGCAGTGGCGATGAGGGGCAACCTGCTGGTCATATATATGGAAATAGAAGTAAGTAGATGGCAATTTGCATCTTGCATCACTGGAATTAAGCTGATCAGGTAAATAGAATTCTCTCTAGACTACTACAGACAACTATTAAACTTTCCATAAGGTTCATTATCCCTTTAGGGAAAAACATTAGCCCTTTAGGCAGTACAGGGGAGAGGAAAAGGACTCTTAATCTTTCAACAAACAAGAATCAGGATAAAGATACCCTTTGTTACTGGGAGAGGGTAAGTATGCTCTTTCTTTTCTGTAAAATTAGTTTCTAAGTTTTTGGAAATATGCAGAACCAATTCACAACAGAGAGAAATGCCAATGAATGCCCATTAGGTATTTTTTATGAAACATTTTAACTGGCCAGTTGAAGGCAGCAGGCAAATCATAACTTCAACAGTGTTCCCACAATTGTGCAGAAGACTATTCCTTGTTCAAGTCCCAGAAATAAATGCTCAAATCTGTTAAAGGCAGTTGCTCACAGCCTTAGCTGACAGAATTTAACCCAGTCCTGTGGAGCCATGGGGCTGCACTTCAGAAGACTTGGCAAGCACATGGGTTGCCCTTTAACTGAAATCCAAAACCTTGTGTTCCTACCTGCATCGTGCCACCCAGAGTCATGCACTAAGAACACTGTGCAGCATCTGTGACACACCAGCCTGCTGCTTTTGCAGGCAACATCGACAAGCAAATCTACAAGAACTACTCAGGAATTCATTTAGCAATGGCTCACATCTGAGATGTATCTAATGAGCCACGTAACCAAACACTAACTGCCATTAAAACCAAGGCTGCCATTAACATTGTATCTGTATTAAAAGGTAGGACAAGAACTTTAGATCTCTAAGAATGTTCAATTTGTAATAGCTGCTCTTAAATATCATCACCTTGTTAGTATGTTTTGTATAGCTCCAGAAACCTACTTTGAAATAATAAAGGCTGTTTTTTCCCCTGAAGACATTGGAAAATGTAAACAAAGTCACTGTTATATTGCCTCAGAGAGTGATGTGCTGCATTGGTGAGCTATTCACTCTTCCAAGCATACCTTCAGTATGTCAGATTTTCAGATGTGCCCCTGAAGGGATGCACATAATCATCAATTCTTTCCATACACAGATAAAGTGATAAGATCAACACTCAGACCTGTTCTGGTGCATGATTTCATCCTGATGAACAAACTCAGCAGAGATGGAGAAACAACTCCAGCAGTTCTTGAAAATGGCTGTTAGTTGACACTAACTCTTGCATATCCTGGCAGTAGGTCATCTGTATCTGACAAAGAGCTTTGCTATTCTGTTACATTATTATTTTGTTCCAGTTTCTTCACCTTCTTAATCACCAATTCTGTGCGAAAGTTGAACTCCACAAGCTTTTCTTTCAGCTAGAAAAAAGTAGGAATAAGAGTATTAAAATTAGCAAAACATGTCCTATCACTAGATCTTTGAATGATTTGCACCCCACTTTAAGTGGCTAAAGAGCAGCTCCCTTTCAAGATGAAAAAATGTAGAGGGCTTGATCTCTATACTCGTACAGACAAAACCAGCACCCAAATCAGAGATGTGCACTACAAACTGGAAATGGATGAATGTGTGCCAGCATCAGCCCTTCAGGGACATATGGAAATAACTCCATTTAAGGAGATGGAGTTGCTGTTAATTTTACTATGATGAATCTGATCTTTCCTAGTTAACTCATTAAAAGTTTTCACACAGTCTGAGACCTTCTTTGAAAATATCTGGACAAACTTTCATCATTAGCTTAGGAATACACGTAGGCATTATGTCTCAAAAAGCAAAGGCCAGATTCTTGAGCTTGTTCTAGTCAACAAGCAAACTCTCTAGCCACATAATTTTTGTTTGCAATGAAGTACTATCATATTTTTACTTCAAATGTGTATTTTTACTAAATCGTGTCTCAACTTTAGAAGTTTTGCCTGGATAAGATTTTTGCATCTAAGCCTCACTTGACTTGTAAAAACACTGATCTTATGGACACTGGAAGATGACTTGGAAGAGAACAAAACCTAAGAAATATCACAGGCCCATTAGAAGAGAAACTAAAATCTAAACTCAAAGAAACCCCCCCCCAAAAGTAGGGGACAAGTAAGCACATAAATACTGGGCATGCTGGCTGTCTCCTACACACAGTAACTCTATTTGAGCTAAGAGACAATTTACTAAGATAACAATTAATCAGACACTAAAAAGAGAGGGTGGTCCTAAAGTTGCCTCTGAAACTACAAATACTGTAGTATTTGTATACTACAAATACTTGTAGTACAAACTACAAGTATTGTAGCCATGCTGTTTTGAGCTTACACAGACATAAAAATATAACTCTTTAAGAATGCCTTTCAAATTAAAAAATTACTATTTTTTTAATTCTTCAACAATGACAACACAAGTAGTAATACCTAGGCCAAGTGTCTATAAACAATTCTTGCGTTTTTTTTCTTTGTAAGGTATCGAGATAAAAGGATAACAAACTTTTGTCAAAATTTAGCTAGAACTGGATATGTTCTGCAGATTAGGGGTCTTAAAAAAATGTTCCATATGTCTCATGCATTGAGTCACTCACTGTCATACAAGGCAGCATTTTCTCAACCTTAGGCACTTAAAAACCCCATATTTGTATCAATGTTTTCTAACTAATACCCAAAATTATCAACATTTAAAAAATATTTCCATTAATGTAGAAACCTTACTTCCTTCACTTGTTTCTTTAAGGTCACAGCAGGAAAATCTGCCTTAGAAGCTTCTATAATCATTTGGCTTTCTAAATGATAACTAGGAAATAAAAGAGGGAAGGGAAAAAGACACAAGAAAAACAGTTAAAAAACCCATAGTTGCATTCATTATTTTGACAGATGATTTTAAAGCAGATACAAGGTTGTTGCCAAAAGTAGTCAATAATTATGAAAATA
Source organism: Atrichornis clamosus (assembly GCA_013400975.1). Classification (NCBI taxonomy): domain Eukaryota; kingdom Metazoa; phylum Chordata; class Aves; order Passeriformes; family Menuridae; genus Atrichornis; species Atrichornis clamosus. The sequence goes on from WBMZ01015191.1 coordinate 40,993, forward strand.
TTCAATAACAATGGTTTTATTTTGAAATCAAAATCCTCTCATCACCAGCTATAAGTAACTTACTTCTTCTATAGTCAAGTCCTCAACCTGTCATGGAACTACTTTGATACCTTATATTAGCTAAATCAATCTGGAACTGAAGGAGAGTTCAGCATTGCACACAACTAAATTTAAACCCTTACATTACATGAAGACACTCAAGAGATGCAAGGCAAATCAAATGGATTCACATCAACACAAACAATTTAGACATCAAGGATATTAAAATCCCACACCAACATGTTCAGACAAAAGTAAACCCACTTTTGTTAGCTGTTGGCTAGTTGTACGGTAACTTACAACTACCTGTGAAGTCACTGGCCATAAGAATACACTGTCCTCACCAGAGGATGCTGTTCTTGAAGAAACAGAACAAGCCCCGGAGATATGCCAGGTCACTGGCAGCAGAATAAAGAATGAAGCCCACAGCCAAGCCACATGACCGACAGGATAATAAATTATAAGCACTAAAAAGAGAACAGGAAAAGTATTCTTAAACAGAAGCTTTTGAAACCATAGATGCTACAGGTTTGTCAGAGGACGTCAAATCTTCAGTTCTGTTGGGCCAAAATCCGACATAATAATGCCTCCTCCTTAAAGAAATAATACATACAAACAACATGACCATAAGAAATTGTGCACTTGTGAAAGAAGTAATCTCTCTAATAAGTGAAGTTGCAATTAAGGAAGAAATACACGTCTTATTATCACAGAGTGGTTTAGACTATACTACTCAAACATGATTTAACCGATAAAACGACGCATGTGCCAGGTAAAAATTCTAATAAAACAGATCATCGTCTCATGCAGAGAGAGGAAAAAAGTAAAAAAAAAAAAGCAAGTCTTATCTTAAAAAAGTTCCCAGTCCTTATAGTTTGTAAAACTGCCTTTAAACATTTAAACAAGTTACCGGTTCTGTAAGCCCTCAGATGACACTTTACATCCCTCCCATCAGACTAATTCCTGAGTTACCAAACCTGTCGCTAAGTGTAGGCTCATGAATAGGGCAGCAAGAAGTTCTTCGTTTTCAGTATTAAAACCAACCAACCAAAACCCACAAACCCTCCCCCCCAAAAAACCAAACCAAACCAAACCCAGAGATGTTTTAATTTAGGTAACAGACCTTTTAGGGGAGGGAAGAAAGAGACCTAAAAGCTAGGCTTTTACTGCATTGCTCAAATGTTTCTCTCCACTTAGAGAGGTTAGAGCAGCAAAACTTTTGATTTCAAGTGAAAACTACATCCCTACAAAAGGTTTCTCCAACCGAATTGGTGAAACAGAGGAACAAAAATCACTTGGGAGTTTGCCAAGCCCCTCAGAACCCCCCGCGCACAAGCCGGAGGCGCTCCCGGCCCTGCCGGAGCCCGGCTTTGCCCACACGATTTACTGCGGCGGCCACTCATGGCAGGCCCGATGCCAAGAGCAGGAACTACGGAAGCTACGCACCATCCCAGGAGGGCTCCCTCGAGGCCGACCAACAGCGAATCCTCCCAGGTCACGTCGTTAGTGACTTCTGAGGAGAGAGAGAGAGACGCGCTGCAGCCGAGAGCCCCCAGACCAATCCCAGCCCGGCCGTCGCCGCCCGCCCCCAGGCCCGCAGGGGGTAGCGGCGCGTCCTCGGCCATCCCCCACCCCGACGAGGAACTGACTGAAGCAGACGAGGAGGCTGAGCCCCGGCGGCTCTTGCGCGCACAGCTGCAGCGAGTCTCCCAGCACCGTCCAGCAGCAGCGGCAGTGGAACACGGCGCACTCCTTCGGCAGCGGACCCTGCTGCCGTGGTGGCGACACCGGCGGCAAGGAAGATGACGGTGGTGACGGCACCGGGATCCAGGCGGGAGCAGCAGGGGAGGACGGCCGCTCCACCACAATGGCCCCGACGGACTGTGGAATCTCGAACAGCTCTCGCAGCTGCCGCCGCACCGCCATCTCTTCCCGCCGCGCCTTTAAGCGCAGCGCCCGCCCTCCGAGCCTCGCTATTGGGCCACGGTTCGAGCATCTGCGGTGCTGTTGGGCAGTGGATCCGTCAATCCTCGCCGCCCGAGGCTATTGGGCAGCGGGCCGCACGACGCGAGGCTTTCGCTGCCGGGAACGCCTCATCGCGCTTGAAAATAAGCACGCGCGGCGGGCCGCGCCGCCATTGGCGGTTCCCGCGCCCCGCCCCACTTGGGTCACGCCCCTTTTTCAACCCAGCCAATGGGCTGGCTCGGCGGGCCATTTCGAACGGCGGGGGCGGTGCGCGCAGTGTCCGTTGGGCGCGCGGCGGGCCGGGTTGGGCTGGGCTGGGCTGGGCTGGTCGGTCGGTCGGTCGGTGTTGCTGCTGCCATGGCGCTCGCTTCGCTTCAGCCCTTGGAGGCGCTGAAATACACCGAGCTCCAGCGCATCGCCAAGGCCGCCGGGCTGAGGGCCAACCTCCGGGTGAGGCGGGGGCGGTTGGAAGGGAGCGATGCCCGGGAAGCTGCGGGTTCTGAGGCTGCCCCCGTGCCCGGCCGTGAGCCGAGGACAGCGGGTGTTCCTCAGGGAGCTCGCCCGCTCGTTCCCGCGGACGGTGCTCTCGGTTTGCGAGTCGTAGCCGCGGCCCCTCCCAGGTCTGGAGCGGCGCTGCCAACGGCACGGCCCGCACGGTGCGGCGGTGCCTTCGCGCTGAGGTGTCCCGGGAGGCTGAGCAGCACCCGGGACGTGGGCTGGCACTCCGGGAGGAGGGTGGTGCGGTGCTCCCCAGGCATCGAGAAGGGGGGCTGCCCCCTCCTCTCCCGGCCCTGATGGCCTGGCTCTTCCCCCCTCCGGTGTCCCCGCGCTGTTCTCCCTCACTGCGTGTAGTTGTGGTTGTTTGTTTGGGGTTTTTTTATGACTCGGAGTCGGAGGAACAGTGGCAGTAGGGTACCTTAAGGGAGGAGAGCTTGTGAGCATTTGGCAGCCGCAGTTAAGGGCGAGAAGTTGGAATCTCCTGCCTGGAGCCGCACGTGAATGTGTGACGCGGCCCGGCCTCTCCTGGCAGGTGCTGAGAGCAATGGCAGAAGTCGTAAAGCTTTAAAAGAAAGAAGATCCACAAGTTGGGTGGACAAGGCAGCTCGCTGTCCTCACAGGACTAAGAATTTTTCTGGGAGTGTTAGTTTTGGGTTATTTTGTTCTTTAACTTCTAGTTCGGGTTTGATTTTATGCTGACCTTTCTAATTAGGTGTCTAAGAGTCTTTCATAGCCTGAATTATCAATGGTCTGTTTTCACTGTTATTTTGTTGCTATTACTGCTGAGTGTACGCGAGGGGTGAAAAGAATGCTTTGTATGTAGTATGGGCGAGGCACAAGCAATTGCAGAAATTTGATACGATTTTAATTCAAGTTCATCTGTGCAGTGGGGCTTAAAACAATGTGTCTTATTCATCATTGAACAATTAACCTTCGAGAAAATAGAGAGCTCAGGAGAAACCTAGTCAGGAGAATTTGTCTTTATGCCTCTGTGGAGAATATGCTACGTACTTATCTGTGGCCTTAAGCACTCTCTCTAGTTTGACGGACCCGAATGAAGTCCTAGGCATGCCTTATTCTGTTGGATTCAGGAAGTGTTCTGCTTGTTTCTCAGATCAGTTTATGGGATGTTGGTTGGGCTTACCCAGTTCTTTGTTCAATTACTTAATGGATGGTTTGGTTCATGTGTTGTTTTGATTTCTCTTCAGGCAGACAAATTGTTGGAATCATTGAAGCAACATTTTGAAGGGATAAAAGAAGAAAATGAAAATATGGTAATAGATCATAAATCAGCCATTACTTTTAAGAAATATAAACCTGAATTTGTAAAAAACAGAGCGAGGCTTGTGCTGAAGAGTGTTTTTGTCCTTGGAGGGAACTGTAATAGAAATACCTTTTCCTTCTTAGTGCTCTTAGTATAAGGTACTCATGTACTGATAGAAATAGATATGCTTATGTTAGTTTTGAAGTGGCCTCCTCTATGACCCAAAGATTATTTTCTTGCCAAAATTAACAATGTATTTTTCAGCATCAGTACAATATTATTCTTTATGAACACTAACATTTAATTTCCACTAAACAAATCTTAATTCTTGCCAGTTTGGCTCGAGGCCCTATTCAGTGCCAAATATAACAATATTTTATTCATTTTGCATGCCTACATGAAGGGGACTAGATACTAATTGGAAAGCATTTTGCATCTACTACAAGTTACTTACACTAACGCTATAATTAAAGTGATACAGTTGTGCTACTTACTTTAATTGTCTCTTAGTATTGTTTTCTTAACTTTTAAAAAAAGTTTTAATGTTTTCTGTGAACTATTTTGTTGAGTGTGGCAAGGTTTTTTTATGTTTTTGATAAAAAGGTATTTGCTTTTTTAAAAATACATCTCCCTTTAAATGCTTCCCTTAAAAATCTTCTTTAAAGATTTGAGAACTGGTGTAAACCTTGTCAGCTTTTTAAAAATTTTCACGAGCATGAAGGGGGCCGTGGTTTTTTTTGGTGAAGAGTATTCCACAAATGTACAAATCTAGGAGGGTCATGGCATCATGCAAGTTAGATTTCAAGTATAAAATCTTAGGCCTTTATAATCAAAATGCAAGGTCATAAAACAATCATAAGAATTATATTTAAGGTCTCCAAACAATGATCTTTGATGCTTAGGGGAATCTAGATAGTGCCAGTTTCTTGATTAATGTGCTTCTAAATGGCATGATCCTCTTTTCCCTCTATGTGAAATACATTTTCCAACAATAAAATTGAAACTGTCGCTGGAGTATTTAATTTATGTTTGTGTCAGATATCTTCCACATTAAGGTATTTTTCTGCTACAGGATCCTGTAAAGAGTGCATCTGCTTCCATTAAATTGGATGAATTGAGCAATCAGGAGGAAATTATGCCTGATTCAGTGTGTATTATTACAACAAGGCGTGGTAAAGAAAAGAAAATAACTAGAAAAAAAAGGAACTCCCATGAGGAAACTAATACCAGTGAAGGAAACCCAGTGCTTTCTGATGAGAAAGAGGTGATTTTCATTGCATGGTTTTGTGTGCTGACTGTCCCCCCTTCCTCTGAGCATAATTTAAGTGTGCACTTGATTTCTTCTCTACCACCATTTACAGAAGGTATATGTTTGTATATATATGTGTGTGTTTACACATATGAAAATTCATATGCAAACATTCTGGTACTGGTCTTCTGTACTTTGTAGCAGACTTTTGTCTATCTTAACAATGTGCAATCCCACGATAGCACATAATACCTCTTGCTCAGTCTCCCAATCAAAGCAGACTCAACTAAGAGGTTAGACCACAGTGCTTAAGACTTTATCTAATCTGATATTGAAAACCCCTGAAGATGAAGGCTATGCAGCTCTTTGGGCAACCTGTTCCACTGACTCACTGTTCTCAGAACAACAGCCTTTCTTCATATCCAGTTGGAACAAACTGTTTAAACAAAGTGTGTTTAAATTGCAGGTGCATTCTGAAATGAAAGAAAATGAAGTACCTCTGGGTGAGCATGAAAATGGACATAAGGTATTCCAAAACAAGAAGCAAGTAACTGAAATGAGAGCTATTGAGAATCCAGGGATGGGTACTGGACAGAAGAAACAAGCAGAGAAGCCTTCTGCTAAAAGTAGGGCAGATGAGCGTAAGTAGAAAAGTGGAAAAAATTGACTTTAATTTGTACTACTTAACCAAAAGGAACATTGTGTCTGAAAAGATTTTTGTGGCATGTCTGGTGATCAGTACCTTGTTTTGAGGATACCAGAAGAAAATTGGTCAGGTTTGAGTTTGTGTTACTTGTTTAACATATTGTAACACAAATCCACAAATCCTGCAGTGTAGGAATTTTGCTGGCTTTGACTTCAGAACTCTAGTTTTTAGTGAAGGAGTTCTCAGAGATCTCAGTATATTTGAGTCTTGCACTTCAAGAGGATCAGTGCCTTTTGGAATACCCTTGAGGTGCTACTTCACTTCTTTAAGAGGTGGCAAAAAGGGAGAGCTTGCCTCCTCGTGCTTCATTTATCTTTTTCTACAGGTGCACAGGTTTAGCTTTTTCTTTCCAGGAGTAAGATTAGCAGAAAAGAGCACAGACAGAATCCTTTCGAATTTGTTTGAACTACCTAAGAGTATTTGAATGTATTCCAGTGTATCACTTTTTCATCTGGTGGTGTTTTTAGTCTTTCAAACTTGATGCCACTGAAAATACAAATTAATTTATCCCCCATTCCTTTGTTATGCAGCTGACATGAAGAAATGAGTTTGTCTACCCAATCTGATAATTTATTGGTATTGTGGGTCTTTCAAGTAAGATGCATACCTTCATTTGCTCTGTTAGGCTCAGGGTACATAGTCTCTAAGTTGTATTACAGATATTCTTGCCATTCCATAGAATTTACAAGGATAGTCTTACAGGAGACCACCTGTAATTTTGAACTAACTTAAAAATCTGAAATTTTCTATGAAGGTTGTTTTCAAAAACAAAAGCAATAGAGTATGTGGAGGATGCTTGGGTCGAGGCAACATCTTGATCCTGACAGTTGGTACAGTGCTCATCTCTTCCTCTAGCTGTAGTAACAAGTGTCTGCATTTAATATTGACAACTTGATTTCTCAACAATTATTTTTAACTACACACCATTATTTGTCTCCAATGAGGATTTCTTTCAATATATTGAAGTCATCTAAGTTTACTTTTGAGGGGATGTGAATGAACAGAAAAAGCAAATGTTTACTTTTGATATGCAAATGTTGAACGCGGTGTAAAGTTTTTACCTAATTTTTTTTCCTTAAGAAGATTAGTCAATAAAATGTGAACATGAGCTTAATACTATACCTGAGAGCAAAGATGACAAAAATAACTAGGACTCTCTGTATGTAAATAAGGCAGTTGCAGACAAGCTGGCCAAAAGGTATTTCTTCTCCATTATCAACATTGAAAAAACACAGATGAAGGCCTGTGAATTTAGTTTGTTTTGCTTATGACAAGCACAGTTCTCTTGTTAGCTTCCCCTGAAAAATATTTTACTATCATAAGAGACTAACCTAAAATGTCTTTAAGATTCATGCTGGGCTTGATGTTTGTCAAGACATGTTATTACTGACAAACCAATTAAAATCCTTTTGAGAGACTTAGGACATATCTATTCCAGCTGGTTTTATTTCTCAAGACCTAAACCCACTTTGAGGAGATCAGATGTGTTTTGGAACAAACACTGGAACAATATTTAAAAACCCCTGTGATTACTTAAAAATGTCTTCCATGAGTTCTAATGATTTTGTCTAATCTTACTGTACCAGGTGATGCTCATCCTGCAGGAGGGAAGATTCCTTTACATGTAGGCCGTGCATCTAGGTCTGCAAAATCAGGAATGAAAGCTACTACACCAAGTAAGATAACATTTAGATCATCTCTAGAAATCAATGTGTTTTCTCTGCGTAAAGAAAGACTTGACTTAGTTTTTTAGAACTCTAATTTCTGTTTCTGCTCAAAGAAGAGAATATCCTCTCTTTAAAAAGCAAGCAAGCAAAAAAATTTCCCAAAGGTTACATTTTAAGGTACATATTCCAACTTGTAAATTCATAGTAGTAAATGACTGGCATTTATGTTAAAAAACTGGTTTATTGAACATTTTGGTGACTTTTGGATACAATACTTGCATTAATGATTTTCAAAGAGCAGGGACACATGCTGTTACTCCTGCTTGTTAGTTTTCACTTTAGAAATATTATGGTTGTGCTGTGCTACTATACATTAGCTGAAGTTCATCACTTAGAAAAATGCATTCATTCATTCATCTCAAATTTAGAAGTATTTATTGTTTCCTTTAACTGCAGAATTTGGGGGTTGGGTTAGATGAACTCTAGAAGTCCCTTCCAACCCAAACCTTTCCATGATTCTGCAGCCCTCCAGATTACCAGGTAACTGGCCATGTGGCTGGTGAAACAGATTCTTTTAGTGCTGTTTGGTCAGCTGTGTCTACAGTCTTTAATTAGAGGGATACATTGTCTTCGAGGCCGTAACAACAGGTGTTGCAAAATTCTCTTATTAAGTATTAAAATTCCTTGGGACCATATAAAATCTGTGAATCTTCTTATTTTTGGAACTTCTTAGACTTTAAAAAGTTGCACGAGGCTCACTTCAAGAAGATGGAATCTATTGCTGACTACGTTGAGAGGAAAAGAAAACTGAATGAAAATTGCAGCAGTTCTCTCAGCGCAGTCAAGGTAAGAGATAAGACAGGAAGATACCCCTTGTTTGCATATTCATTTATTTCCAGGGCCTCTCTGTAAAAGTCCAATAAGGTCTCATTAGATCAGTAAGTAGCTGGTCATGTGAACATGCAGTGGAATGTTATAATCCATGAAATTTAACTGCAGTCCTATATAACTAGTTATATATAGTTATTTGAATATAACTCATATAACGACATAAGTTTTTAAACGTTAACAGTGTGTAGCTATAGAAACCAACAACTAACTTGTCTGTTTTGAGCAAAAATAATTGTCACAATCACTTTTGTGAAAGATCTCCTGAGACTTTTGTTTACAACTGTTTGAATTGCTGCAGATCTTAACCAAGGGGATAGGTTATTTTTCAAAGAACAGGAATTAAATATTAAATTTCTCTTTTGTGCCTTAAAGAACTATTGTCCAATGACTGCATATGATTCTCCTTTGAAATACCTTGTTCTCAGTGGCCCTGACTCTCAATTCTTGTATTCCACCCTCACATGGGTGCAATCTGTTAACAGCGGCTCTTGCAAAGTGCAGCAGACCCTGGAAAAGTAACAGTAATGTATCAAGACCTGAATGAAGTGCCACTGTCCGTGGAATCACAGAATCCTTCTGGTTGGTTACTCTAGCACTGCCAGGTCTATATCAAGCAGTAACACTGAAACTCCTGAATGCTACATTTTATTGTGTTAATAACATATGGTATCAATGTATACTTCAGACAAATTACTATTGGCATGTGCTGACCAAAAAATCAAATCCCTTAAGAGCATGAGAAAAAGACACTCCATATAACAGTTCTAAGGTATATGTTGTCAGATCAGTTTAATAACAATAAAACTACTTACGTGTAAAATATGCTTTTAAAGAGGAAAAAAAAAAGGGGGGTGGAAATTGAAGAGGCCATATGCTTCTGATTCAGTGTGTATTTTCCCTTCCTCTTGGATGCTTTTCAGATAAATTTTCAGCAGTCTGGTAACTCATTATTTGCTTTTCCTTAGAAACAAGCCAGTGGCAAAAGATTTTTATTCAGCCCAAATCCAGAAAGAGGCAGATTCTCCAACACCTGCACTCCTAGTAACCTCCGGCGCTCACCACGAAATTCTCTGAATGCTGCTAATCGAAGTATTTTGTCCCAGAAATCTTCATTTAATCCTTCTATCTTTTCAACATCCAAAATGAATGTCAGGTAAAAAGAACAAACCAAAGTTACCAGCAAGCCATTTGATAAGAGACGTGTAAAATAATCAACACTGACTGTGATTTTACTATGTTATTTCTCTTCCGAACATGAACTATGCAAGATTAATTCTGATTACTAATTTTCAGCCTAGCTTTGTGGCTGGTTTAAGCCTTACTGTGCTGTTTCTACCTTTATTCTTAATTTTTATGTCTGTTAGAGGAATCTCACATCTCAGCTTTCATTTTGCTAAACCAATCAAGCAAATTAGTTTTCTTCTCTTACTGTGTTAGGTTTTCCATTTTTGTCAGGCAACCTAATAGTTTCTGTTTATCTGAATTAATTTAGCTTCAAAATTTTGAAATCAGAACTCTCTTCAGTACTCCAGGTGAGTCTTGCAATGGACTCATCATTTGGTGGTTTTAGGTACTTTCTTCCTTCTGTCCTCTAGTTCCGCTCCCCTTCAATGTCACAGCAGGGGTCATCTTGTGATTGACCACTAGAAGCAGATTGTTTCTAGCAGATGGGAACTAAGTTGATACCAGAAATTCATGGGGAATTGCTGAATGAATGAACTCACACTCAAAGCTATTATATCTCATTTCCTTTTAGAACATCATATCTATGCTATTATCCCTTTACAGTAATCTAATTCTCTATTAATGTTTCATGAACTTCTGTTATCAGTAAACCTTATTAGCTTATTAACAATTTTTCTAGAAAAAGTCTTGATCATGAAACCTTTTGAAAGAAGGAATCAAAAGGACAGTCCTGATGGTATTCCATTGAGAGATGTCCTTTTGCTTGGTTTTCTTTTACTATTTCTTTGTTGGTTTCTAACTATTATACTAATTTTGACTTTAATCAGTTTACTAGACTTTTCACAGTGACTGTAGTTCTGATGAGACATTCTCCCCTTGCTAGTAATATGTGGTTATTCTCAGGCCTTGGCTGTGTTACTTTGCCTTTCTCTGATGACCTTCATTTTGCAACTTTTTGCATGCCAAGATCATGGCTGCTGGGTCTTTTTTAGACCCTGAAAAGAGTGTGTGTGGGATTGTTATTCTGAAGTCAGATAAAGCATCTTCTAATATTGATATCTGATAATATATAATTATGTGAGCTTTGGTATGCAGACCTTTTGCTGTTCAAAGGTCAAAATGAAGTTTATAAACTTAGTAGCTTTGTTTCTACTTCAAATGTCCTCTTTTTTACTTCAATAGAAAACAAGAAATGAGAAGAAGAGACTGTCTCTAGTGTCCTGTTGGATGAGCTTTGATGTCTCTGCTGCAGCCCTAATTGATTCTCAGCAATATGTAAAGCAAAGCATTACTTTTGGAGTTTGCTTCCATTTCATTGGTCCAAAGTTGCACTGTGGTAGATCCTGCAAGCTGTACTTCATAATAAACTTGTTAGCCCATAAAACAGCTTTCTTCAACATTTACTCCCTGTCTTTATAAATCTTGCAGGCTTTTAGCTTATTCTCAGTACCTTTTACTTCATACAAGATTCTGAACTTTATGTATGTGTATATATATATTCACACATACACATTAAAAATATGTATATGCACACACATACATACAGAATGTGTGTCTTGGTATGCAAGTAACTTGTGTGTTTTGATCAAAATTTCCAGGTTCTTCCTCTTCTAGGTCTTTGAGGTCTAGCATTCTGTTAGGTAACTGTCTTTCAGTTTTTCTTAATTTGAATTTTTAAACTAACAAAATATGCAATGCTTTACTGCAGAATCCAAATCTAAAGTAAATCATACCTGTTGGTGAAGAAATCTACTAGCTTACTGCATCCAAATATATTTTCTTTCCAAAATAATAGGAATTTCAGTTATTTTTAATTTCTAATATTACTTACTGCTATTGATGATGGCTCGAAACTTAAAACTGTTGTACCAGCAAGGTATTTTAGGGCAGTTTTTGCATGAACTGTGAACATCTTTCGCACAGTAAATCTTTCTACCTGTAAGAAAAGTAGAATGCAGAACCTTCTGTATTCTGGCACATTGCTTACATTCCTTGCAGAGGACTAAATTTATGTTCATATTTCTATTAATTTTCAGGTTCTCGGAGGCCACAAAAGATAACGAGCACAAACGCTCTCTTACCAAGACTCCATCTAGAATGTCTCCATACATGGAGGAGATCTGCACACCTGACACTCAAAAGAGCTGCAAACTAATAAGTCAGAGAAGCAGCAAGGGAAATGCAAGAAATAATGATCTGACTGCATCAAAGGGTAAAGTGGATGGTGAATATTTGGCTCTTTCAGATCAAGACTTTAGTCTTACTGAATTATTATATAAATCTTTAACAACCTGATGTCATGTAGACCCAGGTTTTAATTTAATTCTCTAGTTTATGACTGATTCTTTAGAAACTGTAGTAGTTTCTTTGTTTCTTTTGTTTTCCAGTGGTTTGACTAAAATGTTTAGGTACCACGACTTAAACATATGGTATCTAGCTACAGAAAAGAGGACGGAAAATCTTCTAGGCCTTTAGGGACTACATAGCAAAAGATTCATATAGCAGACACAGGGGGACCCTGTCTGCAGTGAGAGGAGTTCCTGTCACCTTCTCAGAGGTCTCATTCTCTTTGTGGGGTTAGCATGAATCAGGCTTCTAGCTGTGCTTTAGGACAATGTGTTATCAGCCTCAGCATCCCTGATTAACCCAGGAACTAAAACTAAGAAAAAAACAGAAGTCTTCTGATTATTGCACCAGTAATCTGAAGATCTCTGCACTAGCTCAGCTCTGCTATCCAGCCACTGACACCCTCAGCATCACAGGGACATTTGCACAGGTCAAGAACCCAGCACTGCCTGGTCTGATGTTTTTAAGGGGAAAGCAAAATTCTATGCTGATCTGAAGCTGACTGTTCCAAAACAATGTTTCTTTGTTTAATGTGAAAAACCACTTTGTTCTAAATAAGCATAGACACTAAGAAACAATTTGCTTTGAAGGACTAGAAAAATACACGAGCCTATATGTGCTCTTTCATAGTATAATCATACCAAAAAGGCCAGTATTCTACAACTCCTGCCCTCTCCTGACCTGGAAGCTCCCTATTTCAAGTGAGCTGTGTTTGTGCAATTCTATCTTTAGAGGTAGCAACTAGCATTTCACAGCTCTTTGGTCTTGGTAATTGTAAGGTGGTCTTCACAGGCTCTTTCCAACTTTCTGTGTACAGTGATGCTCTCGCTATTATAATTATGGTACCTTGCTGCCTTTTGTAGTTATTACCCCCTTCAAGTTTGGAGCTCAATCTGCAGAACCCACAAGTGCAAAGAAGACATTTGATCTCAAAGCAAGTCTCTCGAGGCCACTTCGGTATCAGCCACATAAAGGTGCTGTGATCCTGTGTGGTTTGTGTTGGTCACATCTCTTACACTCAACTGCTCCTACAGGAGGCCATTGATACGAACTGTGATAGCAAAGTTTAGTCTCTTTTTCTGTCCCTTTCCCTTTCTCTCTGGGTTCCTGCACAGTCTGTGGATTGATGTTAAATCTTTACATAATATACGCTTTAAGAGCCTCCCTACTGAAGATTAAGGTTTTATGACCAAAAGCCCATAAATATAAGAATAAACATCCTTGTGTTCTACTGAATAGATGTATGTACAGGAAATATGAAATATTCCTTACACAATGAGGCTTTTTTCTAACCTTGTGTGAGAAGCTGAACTTTGCATGGTGTTACTTTTAAGTACAGTCACCTGTTACTACTTACAGAAGAACTACTTGTAGGGGGAATGGGCTGGTGAAACTGGTAATACAGCTTGAAGAGGCATTTCATCTTAAAGACAAGCAAGAAACAGGCTAGCTAGGAGAAATTAATGATAAGAAGTTAAGCACACAATTACTGAACTACTAAACTAGTCTCTCTTGCCCCTAAATTGTAGGACGACTAAAACCATGGGGAGAATTTAAAGAAAATACTGTTCTCAGTAAGTCTGGTGGTAGCAGTGTCTCTTCACGTAAGAAAGATTACAAACAGCCAGACAAAAATCTCCAGACAAGGTTAGTACACCACTGGTCTTTTTATGAATAGTGTTACTTAATATGATGACTCATTCTTCCTCTTCAGATTTAAATGTAGTTCAGGAAAGAATATTCTTGTATTAAGGCCTTTTTTGCTTCCAAGTACTGTTCAATATCAGGAAACCAGTAAGAAAGGCTGCTCTGAATTTGTTAAGACTTTTTTTCCATGAAAGGTATCAGTTCTAGAGTTTGAAGATTCACCTTCATCTTGGAAGAAGCTGCGAATATTGACATGCTGATACCTTGAGTGTTAGACCCGTATGTCTAAGCAGAAGTATTTGCCTGAATGTTTGGATTCAGTCTAAAATGGTACTGTTATCTCTGCCTATGGCAAAGGCAGCACACTGATTAAACTGGTGTTAAACTGTGGTCAGATTTCTTTGGTTGCTTGTGTCTCTTGATATAGTCTCTCTCTCTCTTTTTTCCCTACAGGGAAGAAAGGCGTGAGAAACTTGAGCAAGACAGAAAAAAGAAAAAGGCTCAGACTCTTGGAAACCGTAGAGGACTATCTGTGCGTTAGGACAAGAAAGAAGTTCTAAGGCATCACTGTAAATACTGTTCCTGTACATGTTTGTGCTGTGTATGGTTCAGGTTGCTATTAGCTAGTGGAATCCAGAGAGCAGTTAATGAGACCTTGCAACGTCCCTGAGCATAATGTTTCTGTGATCAACTTCACTGATATGAGCGTTCTAAACTTTTAGAAGCTTAGAACTACCTTGTTACTTCACAGTGTTTTCATTTAACTAATTTACTTCATGAAAAGATGTTAAAGAAGAAAATCTAAGTAGAAAAAAGATGCTCAAGAAGCCTCCTTGCAACTTAGGATAGACATATGCACCAGAATGCATTTGTTGTCCATGAGAACGCAGTCTTTGGATAGCAAGCTTCATAAATGTTCCACTGGTAAATTAGGAGTTTGAAGTACCTGCTTGCCCTGTTCTCCAGATCAATCTTTACATTCTCTAAGTTACAGCAATTATTCAGCATTTCTAATTGCACGCTTATGAAATAGTGGGAATTTCATAGAGAAGAAAAAATATGCAAGCTGTCTGGAAAACTAAAAGCTTAGAGCCTAACATTGTAAACTGTCTTTTTTTTTAAAAGTCAGAACTGAGAGTTTACAAATTACCAATGGAATGCTTTGAACAGTTAAGGTTTTCTTCCTTTCTCTGGTAAATAGTAGATGTTAATAAAGTTCTTTTGCTTTTCATCTCTATGATGCTTAAAAGAGGCTGTAGTAGTGTTGAGGCACATTCAATACATTAGATTTAAAAGCAGTTATTCTTACATTTAAAAATACATAGAAAAGCTATCTGGATTTGTTAGGTATAGAACTGGAAAGGCAATCTAGCAGTTGTAATCTCAGCCATTAAGCAAATAAATGTTTCACTGAATTTAGTGTCCTACCAAATATATGTTGAAATGTCAAGAACAAGCAATGTTTTTTATAAACTTAATGTGGGGAAATAAATATTTTGTATATGTCCTGTTTATCACTGGTTTTATCATCTAGTATACTATGTATAACTGCTTCCTTACTGTAGCACTAGTTTTGTTCACACTTGTATTTACTGCTCTTGTGTGTTTTCCTGTGCCAAGTTTTTCTTACCAACTAGCCCACCTACCACTTCATGAAAGATGTTTGCTCTGGTATCTTTACAAATAATAACCCTCATCCCTCTTTTGCACTTAAGCTGTTGAATTCTGTGCAAAAGGAAAATGATAGTACAAGATATTGTTTGTTTGCTTTATTGTGGTGTCTTCCATATAAAATAGAACATTCAATATTTCTAAAGCATACTTAAACAAGGTCACTGTGGAGGAGGTTGGTGCTTTGATTAGACTAAATCTGTGACAGCTGAAACATAGCCATTTAGCACTTGCTTTGTGAAATGTTTCTTGAATTACTGAAAACTGTATTTCTACAAAAAAGGGAGGTATTGAGCTTCTGTGCCACCAGCCGGGGCTGTGACTTCTCACAACTGAGCTGAGTTAAGCTAATTGTACACAGCAAAAGTGGGATCTGCTCTGCTCTATAATGGTGCTAATTAAGCCAAGCTGTGCCTCCTCAGAGAGCTCACAGTGCTGGGGGTTTCTTCCCACCCCTCCTTTGGAGCATTATTTCTCTCCAACAGCCTTAGCTCTATAATGTTGTCGGACTATCCTGAACAGCTCTAAAGGAAAAGCCAAGGCTGCTGCATAGCACTTGTTTCCACCTTGGCAGTGGCAGCTTTTTCTTTTTTTAGTTATCCAGAGGAGCCAAAGCTAAAGGTTGAAATCCTTCTGCCTTTTCCACTTCTGGTGCTGCTCTCTATAAGTAGCTGAGTCACACTTAAGCACCAGTCCTCTGAGTATTAATTCTCATACCCTTTTCAGTTTAAAACTAGCAGATGCAAGTGTTTTACAACTGTCAACATAACATATAATGTGGAAAATAAAAGTTGTACAAAAAAATAACTACAACAAGCTCATGAAATACCTTTATTTCACTAAAGATCAGGACAGAAGCCAAAACTTACCCAGTAAAGAGTTACTACTTTGTAAGAACACATGGCAACTCCTCTCAGGCTATGTTCCAGTTCATGTATGTACAGTTTCTCCAGGATTCTGTATTTGGGAGTTCCAAGATGTCAGTGGTGTCACACTTCATGCACTTATCTCTTTAATGTTAAGAAATATTTTATAAAAATGAACCAAATAGCTGAAGAATTTTCCAAAGGACACCAGGCCAACTTAGACTGGAGTATTCTTGTCATATATTTCATAGGCAAATTCTTCTTTATGAGTTCTGTCATTTAACAGGCCAATAAAATCAATCTCCAGCTGGAACGGACCATCTACTTTATCTCCTATTGTGAATCCAAGGGTACAAACCTAATTAAAGACACATATGGTAGAACAGTATTATTACAATCAAACTCAATTGTATCTCCCACTTCCATATTTTACAAACCATTCACAGCCATCTACTTTAAACGGGTATTTGTTCAAAATGCAGCAGCATTTCTTAAGGCCTGAACACTGTACTACCCCATTTTTAATATAGGCCCCAGCAGGAAATGACTTCACATTTGCCTCTACCACTGTGTTAAACCCTTGATTTAAAATGGCCTGAGCCTAAAGCCACACTCCTATTTTTATCCTTAAGGGTTTATGTACAGCCAGTTTCATCACAATTTTGTTTCTAAACACATTTTCATAAAGTCACAATTCTTTAGTGAATGAGAAAAAAGAAGATTAAGGATGGAAGGGATTATTCTAGATCAAGTCATGTATCATGTACTCTGTAAAAGCACCAAACCAAACATTTTAAAACTTGTAAGTTGTCAAGGAACTTAATTACTGCGTTTAACAGTAAGGCAAGGTTCTTAGCCACTATTTTCCAATTAGAATAATGTTCTTAAATGTAAGGACAAATCTGTGTGGCTCAGACATGCTTTCTATTAGCCTGTGGCTTGCCTGAATGCTCTTTCAGCTTTTACATGTTAACAACACCTCCAGTGTTAACAGTTCTCAGTCAAGTCGTCAGTGCAGGCCACCTCATGAACTTGAGCTGCGCCAAAGCCCGGCTAGAAGTGCAGCTCTGAGCAGTGCCCATGATTTTAAGGACTGCTGTTAAGTTCAGGAAAATAATGCCTAGGATGTGTCAGATGAATAACTGTAGACTGAGTCTAAATATATATTGCAAAAGTATGCTAAATAAATAATAGAATAAAGCTAAATAAATTAAATGCATTGACGTTACTCCAGATCATTCTAATACTTTCAATGCTATCCCTTATCCAGAAGCAAATTCTACAAGCAGCCCCTCGGCTTTAGGAGCCCAGAGAGTTTTTAAAGCTCCCATCTTTGCAATTCACAGTTACAGATGACTCCAGGAGTCACCTAAATTCTGCTCTGAAGAATCTATTCCTTTGCAAGCTCTACATACATTGGCTGTTTCCTGACTTTTCTATTCCTGTTTAACAATTATTTTGTGCTTTTCCAAGTTCCTGGGAAAACATATATTAGTACCATGAGGGCCATTCATTTAAGAGCTGGACTCGATCCTTGTGGGTCCGTTCCAACTATTCTGTTTGTGACCAAGATTTATCAAGATTTCTTAAATTGCCTTCACGCTGCTTCCCTGATTTTTGAGTTTCTTTAAAATACGCTTGTAAAATTACACTGCAAATGCATAATTTTTACTGTCAAATGCTACATGTAACACAACCATGAACAAAACTTCAATGGAGGATGCTTAAATCAAGTACTGATTTGTCTCTTTAACTCCTAGTAAATATTTGTAAGCACCCCACATACAACTTTATGTTTTCATTTACCACTTTGAATTACTTTATATTCAAAATACAAATTCTTCAGCGGCTATATTTAAACATAGGCATTTTCTAACAACTTTCTTCCATAATTAATATTTTTTCTTGTAGCTGATCCACCTTCTTCAGATCATTCATACTTGCTTTCTGCAGCCTCAACTTTTGCTTAAAAACAGATTGGTTTTATGCTGTCAATCACTGAATTGCCCTCAATTTTTTTTTTCATTAAGGCAATTAGGAACTGAATGTAATATTCCAGATGAATAACACTGATTCAAGCAACAGCCCTTTTATTTTCTCTCCATATATATTTCTAACATCA
The DNA here is from genome assembly GCA_013400975.1 of Atrichornis clamosus. NCBI lineage: Eukaryota > Metazoa > Chordata > Aves > Passeriformes > Menuridae > Atrichornis > Atrichornis clamosus. The sequence goes on from WBMZ01015191.1 coordinate 59,109, forward strand.
TTTGTTTTCCTTTTAGTAATCACTGGGTATTAAGCTGCTCTCAGTCACATAAAGGAGGGTCACTGAAATTTAAAAGAAAAAAAAGATGCAGAAGGTTTTTTTCTACCATATCTCCTGTGAATCAGTGAATTACTCTACATACTTTCAGAAATAAAAAAAACACTCAACACAGTTACTTAATACTTAAGACTAGAAAGCCTGAAAAAACCTCAAAAATAGCCTATGAACTCATCAGTTTACAGTTCACATCAAGGTCACTGATAGAGTACATCCTCAGATAAAGTCTCACAATATGATTTCCTTGACAGTCTTCTGTATCATATAGTTTATGACACTTACTTTTACTATTTTTGGCAGTACTGTGCCAACCAGCATTTGAGATTGTTTAGTTACTTTGATAAGATTTTTTTTGTTGTTGTTGCTGAAAAAGCAAGTATGTTGTGAGTCATTTCTTGGTTATATAGACCTCTTTCAGATATTTTTGGAGCTTCTATGAAGTAACCTGACACTGCTATCACAAAGTAGTATTATTTAAATGCAAAAGCAAGCACACAAGAATAAGTACCTTATAACAAGAAGAGGCCCTTCAATTTCAAATTCACAAACATTAGAGGATTTGTAAATTATCTCTAACGGGCCAATATGATCTTGAAGGAAATTCTGAATTTCTTACAGAGCTTTTGCGTGTTCCTTATATTGCGTTTTCAAATGAAATTTCAAATAAAGCCTATAGAAAACTTGCCTTGTCTAACCAGATAGGATTCTGGTGATCCTGGACTCTTCCCCGACTGGAGAGAAAGAATTTGGAGAAAGGAATCTGACATAAACAAAACAAAATTAAATCAGACTTCAATGTCACCAGTATATAAAATAGAAACTTAAGGAAAAGTTAGAAAAGTCTGTTTTAGTAAAATAACACTGCTATATCAGGTACTAGCATTGGTTGGGTATACAAAACGGGCATAAAAAATGGGCCACATTAACCCTTACAACTGGGTACCACTCGCAGCCAGCTCCAGGCCCATCCTGTCCTGTGGTGGCTGTAACCATCACACAGGAGTGTCAGGACACAATGAAAGGCTGCAGCACAGAAGGTGGCTGTTTACATCGAGAATATCTCCTTCCAATAACATGTCAACAGAAACCAGAAATTACTGCAAAGTCTAGCATGTGTACATATTGACAGCTCATCTGTACCCCGGCTGTGGATGTCACAGTGTAAACTTCATACTGAGACATCAGTACCTCTAGCAAAGCACTTCAGAATAATGTAAAAATTACTTTGAATGCAGTGGGAGCAAGAAAAGAGCATTGGCTGGTGGCTAGTGAGGGTGAAAGGAAAACATCCAAGCCAGCAATGACACACTGACTTTCATCCTCCTGACTCCTCATCTGTAAAACACCAGGCTGTTTCCATATGATTGGACAATGATACCATGGAGGACTCAACACCAATTCGTACGGATGTGCAAACCTCCTTATTGTTGTCATCAGCCAATTACAAAAGGTCCCCAAGTTGCATCAGAAAAGAGCTGCAACTCATGCTTCTTACAAATATTCTTTTATGTCACAGATTCAAGAGTCACAAATGACAAACCACAACCCTTGAGTCTGACTGACTCTGGAGAAGCTGTGAGTTAAGTAAATTCTCTTGCATGGCACAAATCCTACACCAGCCTACGCCCATTTGTATTAGAGATAAAATGGTTATGATGAAGAATATTCATGGCAACACCTGCTAAGTTTCAGTAACAGCCAACAGCAGGCATTTAGGTGAACATATGGTGGATCAATTCTTTAACACAACTGACCGTGTACCCTCCCCACAATCCAGTTTTGGGAACTCCCAAGCCAAAGGCACATGTCTGTTGTATAACAACAACGTTGAGTGGACAGCAGTAGAAACAAACTGTGGATGTTGAAAGAATTCTTCCTGTGTTTTGGTCAGGACCCCAAGACAGTCTTATTAGTCTGAAAGACTCATTAGTTCACCTTTATTTCCTCCCAGTATGGGCCTCCTCGGGTGAACATAAAGTAGCTGTAGAGGTCATCCTTTTGATGAGAGAAGTAAGGGTCTGTATAAATATTTACCATCCAAGGTCTGCCATCACCACGGACACGTAAATACAGACTGTTGAAGTTTGACCAGTCATAATACTTCTTCCTGTTAAAAGATCCCTACAAATTATTAATAAATAGAATTATTCCTCCTTAATAAAGGGAAACTTTCATTATGACAAACAGAGCACTGTTACTTTGATAACTGCCCTCATTATTATGTCAGATAGTATTTAGTGTGACATAGTGAAAACTGTGCTACTCTTTCACAATACTGGTTGCTGAGCTCACTGAATTTTCTTCAACACTCTATTAGAGCCCACAAATTGTGATATTGCCACCCTCAGGACTCATGCTTTCATTATAAGCCACAATCTTTGATAAGAAATCAGATCTCCTTCCTAGGACTGAAATTCTTACCGGGCAAGTACCCAAATGCTATAGTGATAGATCAGTACTTATGTAGTTCATTAAGTTTAATATTCTCTGGTCAGTTCTAGATTATGCAGAAGTGATGGCAGGAAATTGAAGAAGTGAGATAATTTATCCCTTGTGATAACTTCCCAACTGAAGACTAACATAAACATTGAGAGAAGTTAATGTTTTCCAACATTTTTTTTTCATTAACTGTGTAGAATGATACAGGTTGCAAACATGTCTAATTCTTAACTGCAATTCTTCTAAGAATCTGAAAAGGTCTGATGTCATTTGCATGTAAGAAGATCCAAGAGTCTTCAGAGAGCTACACTGAGGTCACTTGGAGCAATGTGGGGCAGGAGTCAGGGTTATTCTTGGCCAGAATTGCCAGAATGAAGTCAAAATTAGCGCCAAAATTTCAGATGTTTCCCCTTTATTTTACAGTGCTACTACAGTTACCTATCACCTATCCTTCCACCAACTCATCTTGTAGGTAACAGAGTGAATAGATCATCAAGATATTAATACAAGGACTGTAACTACTTGATTTTATGGTTTTGACAGTTTTGAGCCTTTCTACTTAAGAAGTCTTTGCATTTATGTTTCCACCCCCTGATTTCGAACTGCCTCATAAAGATGGACTGATACACTCCACCACTTCAGAATTAGGAGGTGAAAGTTTGAGTCACATTTGCATAAATCAGCAGCAATTCTGAGAGTTTAACTCGGACAAGACTCTACTTGCTGTTCCGCTAATCGGATCCAGTGTCACCATTTTAATCAGTGTTCATATGTCTCTCATTTACCCATTGATTTTACTCACTCATATTCTCTGCTCGCCAAGATTCTGGCCCAGAAATTATTTTACCTGTGTACTTGTGCCAAGACACAAACAATAGAACAGATTAAACAGTTAAGGATTTTATACACTGAGTGAAAATGTTCCTTTGCTTTTAAAGGTGCTTAGAAATAAGGAATGAAACAAGCAGTTTCAATAATAAGCATATCCATTTCTGGTTCTATTTTGCTCAATTCTGAGCTATCAAAGATTTATGTCTCACTTTTTCTGATGTACAGTAAGAGGCAAACCTTTAAAAAGTACATTACAAAGCATTGTTTTCTGTTCCTGTGAGAAAATGAGTTCGTTCACCCTAACCAAGTTTGATGAATAGACCAAGTTAAAGTCCAGAAAATTCTTACTTATGACACATTCAATTAACTTCAAATTTAGGAAGATGTCTATTTTAATCATAGCGATTTTGAATATAAAGATCCATTCCAGATCCTTCATTTGTAAGGATGTTGCAAACAGGTCTGTCTATTTTACATAAATAAACGATCAAACATGTATTATTATTTTACTATTACTTTACTAAGAAAGGAAGCGGCAATCCAAGAAAAAATTTAAGTTCCTTCCAGGTCAAAGGATATAGCAGCAACTACATCTCTGAAAGATCTAATACTTCTGAAAGTGATAAGCAATAAACAGCAGACCACTTGCTGTCACCGGGGTTACACAAACGCTCTCACATTCAGTAACAGAAGCTGTGCAAACATGGAGCTGTACTTACCACTGGTGGTCTAGACCTCATACTACAATATCCACTGTATTTTGTCTCCCCATCACGAGGTACTTCCGTATTGAGAGTTCCATACAGCAGAGCAGCCTGGCTATTCCTACCCAATTTGAGGTAAACTTCACTTTTCCCTCCAATCTCTACATCAGAGGAAATAACCCATTTATTTAAATCTTCTTGGCTCCGAAACTGCCACAACACCCTTGTCTGTTCCAAAAGGTACTGACTTAATGGATGTCCTCTAGCTCCTTGGAAGTAATCTTGGGTTTCCTTCTTCAGCAAGCCTAGCTGTGTCTTTAGGTGATCAATGCCCTTCTTAAAGCTGAAATCAGCATTCTGCCAAGACAGTTTTTTCTCAGGCTCTGCCCCAGGCCTCCTGTAGCTGCTGTACAATTTTGAATTGCTGAGGAGAGGTCCAACTAAGGGGAGCAAAACTTTGTGCCTGCAGCATCCACCATGTAAGGAAGCACCATTCAGCAATGTCACAGTCAGAGCCATAGTGGTAAACTGAAGGATTCACTTCCAGTAAGGCAATTAATGGGTTGAAAGTTAATTTAACAACAAAACTAGTATCCAGAGCTATCTTAGTGTAGTTACCATAGTTATCTTCACCTTTAATGAAAAAGATAAAAGGTTAAAAAAGATTACATATGAAACACTTGTGAAACTATTTAACTTTTAAAATTGACATTAACTAGAAATCTAAGTCACTGGAAAAATGAACAAAAAAAACCCATCAAGAATTACACTTCCTCAGAGCTCTAGTTTACTTCCACCCTATGCCTCCCCCTCTCCCCATGATGTGAAATCCCCATGCAAATAAGAAAACCCAAGTAAAATACTTCAAATAAAACTGAAAATAGAAAAAAAATCAATTCCTGTTCATCCCTTCCACTCTAAATTAGTTTAGGAGTTATGAATAACACCAGCAAAAACAACCCACAAAGGTTTCTAAAAGATGAAATCTATGTAACGATAAAGTATTATCCTCTGCAAGAAAATCACAAATTCACAACAGACAGATGCTACTGCCACACAGACAAAAATGACAGTCTCATCTGACACTCACAGATGACAAGACTTTTCAGCTATGAAGTCCTGCAGCAGCCATACTACGTTTCTTCCATGTCATCCAACTCCTTGTCCCCTCAATATACCTGTTTTAGGATTACAGAGACATTTGTGAAGACCAAAAAAGTTAACTTGAAGGACTGCAATTCAACAGGGTTTTTTTTAATAAGGCATTGGGAAAATTCTTAGTCTTCTCTTTGTTGTATCACTGTTGGTAGGAACAGCTATGCCACATTGCTATTCTGTAATTCATAAAGGAGAGCATTAATGCTCAATGTTCGGTACAGAGGCTATTATCTCTTACTCGTAAAATTAGACAGCTTCTGGGTTACTTTTTTAATGCCACACAATAAATCCAAAAATGATGCCAAACGCATTCAATTTCTCTGAACTTTTAAGACTGGAGTCAGCACCCTACATATATCCTCTATATGTCACACACCTTCCCTTACCCACGGTAAGATCCACTACTGTTACTCTCGTACTCCAATTAAGTTATGCCCTCTGTTCTAAAGCTGTATTGAAGGAATTCACATTTTGCTCTATCGTGCACTTAGCAAGACCGGAGGCAAGTTCCCGATCAAGAAACCCTGGCTCCTCCTTGCTTCCCCCGGAAAAGGGGAATTTTAACACATTTTACTTTAGCCCGATCTTTGTCCTTTGACAAGGCTTCGGCAGCTCGCCGGCCAGCGCCAGCACGACCCACCGCCCGGCAGCTGCGACGCCTCGGCTTCCGCCACGGCCCCGCTTGCGCCGGACCGCGCCGCGGCCTGGGCACCGGGTCGGGATCCCGCCCGCCCTCCCGAGCCCGGCGGGAAGAAGCGAGGCCGGCACAGGGGGAGCGGCGGCCGCGGCCTCCCCTCGCAGAACGGCCGCCCCGTCGCTCTCACTCCGTGACGGACAGACGCCGGCGCCGACACCGCCTCACCTTCCTGCGCCGTCGGCGGGTCCCCCGCGCCCGGGCCGGCCAAGGAACGTGCACCGCACCGCCCCGGTTCCGCCGCCAGCGACGATGGCGGCAGCGGCAGCCACACGACGGCGGCCGAGGCGTGATCCTTGATCTCCGCGGATCGCCGGGCGGCGGAGGAGCGGCCGCGGAACGGGGCGCGGGGACAGCGCGCGGCTCCGTGAGGGGACACCGACGGCAGTCCCGCCCTCGCCCCGCCTCGCGCGCCGCGCATGCGCGGTGCCCTTTGTGTCGGG